>CBVK0100603231.1:0-16963 GCA_900067695.1 Picea abies | reverse complement strand
GCTCTTCCGATCTCACATACCAATGCAGTTAGTATTGTGTATAGACTACATTAAAACAAATTTAAGAAATTAAATAAGAAAAGTTGAAAAGGGCTTAATGGGGTTTTTCACAAAAACAGGGAAAGCTGGGCAGACCTATATAAAACACTTTTCCTAAGCTCTAGAAGAAAATACGATTTTGTGTTAGAAGGTTGAAGTTCACACTAGATGAACGGCTAAGGTGTTGGCATTCAGATATATGGTCTACAAGCCTTTCTGAAACCCCTCGACTGTTTGAACTTTAACGGTTGGGGGGCAGGTCTGGAATCGTGGGTAACAAAGGCATGCATCTAAACGACTGAGGTGTCGGTGCCTAGATCCATATTTGAGATTAGATTTTGGATGCCTCTGACCATTCGGGTTTTAATTGTGGGGGGCGCATCCGGAAATTTGGTTAAACAGTGCGCTCAAATCTATGGTCCAGTGACAGGTGCATCGATAGACAACTGATGGTGTTTTTGGGACCCACCCCCGACCGTTCTGCTTTTAACGATGGGGGCGGGGGGTCCAGAATGGAATGGTACCCTGGAAACCCCCCTCCTCTAACATGGCAACTCCGAATTAGCGAAATTCGAAGCACGAGAGAAATGACTCTTGTTGTTTCTCATCTAATGGTCCACGGGATTTCGGTACCATCCCCGAAGAAATTTTCACCATTCATTCTTCTGAGGATAACTAGCCAAAATGATTTAGCATTCTTCCACTGGATCTTGACCCCTGTGAGATGATTTCGATCTTCGCCTCCCTCTGAACACTTAAGGGTGCTATCCCTTTATCTCCCTGAACAAAAAGGTTCCTTTGACCTAAGTCTAGATATCGCCTATATATGTTTGAGTATGCTGGATTGGTTTGTGAGTTAAGGGAAGTAATAGAATCATTAAAATAGTTTACCCACCGAAGCTTTTCTATTCGAAGTAGATTAGACTGGCATAATAATATCCTTATGGACAGAAATGAATCATTCCTTGTCTTAAATTATAATTGAATTATGTCATGGAAATAATTTATTATTATTATTATTATGGTAAATTTGAGGTTCATTACATATGGTATCAGAGCAAAAGTTACAACATTGGTCTTGAACAGGGCCACATTAGTTGCTTAGTATATATATATTATGGTTTATGTAAAACTAATAAATCTTATGGTTACAAACAGAAATCCTTTCAGTTTTGTGTTAATTATGGCAGCTCAGGGGGATGCAGAAATCAAGATGGAATAAAATCCACAACAAAGACCTCCTGTAGATCCAAGACAGAACAATGATGGAAGCTCACCCACATAAGTGTTGGAAACAATGAGGAATCTTATTGTCGAACTGCAGATTTTCAAAGCTGACAATGAAAAACTGAAGAAAGAACAACAGGAACAACAAGAGATAAATGAAGTCTTGTTGCGTAGTATAGTAACCAAGAAAGGCCCAAAATATGATAACCATGATGAGGAGGTCGGAAAAAGGGCCTCCAAGAATTCTGGTGTGGAAATAGAAAAAAGAGATAGTTCATCTAGAGGGACACCTTTAGCTGAAGACAAAACTATACCAGATAGAAAAAGAAAACAAATAGACCACCTTGAAGGAGAATTTAAAAAGATTAAACTAGCTACATTTTATGGAGAATCTAGGACAGGAGAAGAAGTTGAGGCATGGTTGTTGGACATAAAAAAATACTTCTAGATCTACAACTATTCCAACAACATGAAGGTCAGAATGGCCATCTACAATCTGAAGGGGAAGGCCAACATTTGGTGGCAGGACCTGAAATTGGCCAAGGGCCTAAAGGAGAAACAGTTGGAATGGTCCGACTTTAAGAAGTATTTCAAAAAACAATACCTTTCCAAAATATATTATGAAAGGAAGACAAAGGAATTTTATGATTTACGACTCTGACAGATGATGATGGAGGATCTTATAAATAAATTTCTAGAACTACTAACGTTTGTATCGTATATCCAAGAGGATAAGGTAAAGATACAACGATTCTTAAGATCTTTACCACAGGCCTACCAGGACAAAATTGAGTTTGATAGCCCCAAATCCTTGAGTGAGGTATTTAGGAAAGAACGAATCTGCTATGACCCGTATAAACAGCGGGTAGATTTTCCTAATACCTAGAAGGATAAGAAGCAAGATGGAATGAACCAGCGGAACAGGGGATACCAGCCAGCTCCTTATCGAAATGAAACAAAAGGTATCCCAAGGAGGGATTTTCACTCTAATCATCTGAATACACAAGGTAGCAGTAAACTGGTGAACCTGGGAATGAAGAAGTTTGGGGACAACTCTCGCGATCCATTAAAGTGTTGGGAGTGTGGAAAACCTCATCTAAGGAGGAACTGTCCACATTTAACTGCAGCAAACAGAACTGTTGTTCACAATTTGTAGGAAGCCTCGATAGTAGGAGACATGGGAAGAAGTATACATCGGATAAATGCATCCATAGATGGTCAACAAGCTGACCACCAGTCCTCGGTGGTAGAAATCAAAGGTAAAATCAATGACACTCAAATTTTTGTTTTAATTGACCCTGGAGCTACATTAAGTTATATTACTCCTGATGTAGTAGAGTCGAGTAAACTTAAGAAAATAAAGCATGAAAAATCATGTCTTGTACAACTAGAAACGAGTACTAAAAGGAAAGTAGTTAACTTTATTTCTGATCTCGAGTTCAGCTTAGATGGTAAAAAAGATAAGGACCAACCTGAACATCCTACCACTAGGATCTTATGATATGATTATGGGGATGGATTGGTTGGAAGGACACAAAGCAGTACTAGACTATTATACAAAGATACTTAGCTATAAAGATAATTTTGGCACTATTAGAACAGCCCAAGGCATACCAAAACCCGTATCAGTCAGACAAGTTTCAGCGATGCAACTTAAGAAATGTATTAGAAAGGGATGTCAAGTTTACGCCATCCAAGTGATGGATCTATTAGAAAAAGAATATAAGCCCAAGTTAGAAGACTTTGTTGTCCTACATGAATTCAGAGACATGTTTGTGGATGAGATACTAGAATTACCTCCTAGAAGGGAAATAGATTTATCCATAGATTGACTACTCGGATCAGCCCCTATCTCAAAAGCACCCTACCGAATGAGTCTACCTGAACTAACATAATTAAAAATACAATTACAAGAATTGTTGGACAAAGAGTATATCAGACTGAGTGTCTTGCCATGGGGAGCACGAATCCTCTTTGTGAAAAAGAAATACGGTACTCTAAGACTATGTATCGATTATAGACAACTGAACAAAATGACCATTCAGAACAAATACCCCTTACCAAAGATAAATGATCTGTTCAATCAAGTTGGTGGGGCCAAGATCTTTTCAAAATTGGATTTACGATCCGGTTATCATCAAGTTAGGATAAAGGACCAGGACATAAACAAAACAACCTCTCAAACAAGATACAGACAATACGAGTTTGTAGTTGTGCCTTTCGAACTCACTAATGCACTAGCCATATTTATGTGTTTAATGAACAACATTTTCAGTCCGTACTTAGACAAGTTCGTAGTAGTATTTATTGACGATATTCTGGTCTATTCAAAAATAGAGGAAGAACATGATGAACACTTAAGGATAGTTCTTCAAACATTGAGGAAACACAAACTATATGAAAAATTCGACAAGTGTGACTATTATCAAAGAGAAATACAATATTTAGGACATGTCATTTCTTTGAAAGGTATTTCCATAGACCCAGAAAAGATAAAATCCATTATGGAATGGCCAATACCTAAGGATGTGGCAGATATCTGGTCATTCATGGGAATCACCGGATATTATCACAGATTTATAGAAGGGTTTTCCAAGATAGCCTACCCTATCACATCATTACAAAAGAAAGGGACCAAGTTTAACTAGTTGCAAAAGTGTCAAGACAATTTTAACAAACTGAAATAATTATTGACATCAACGCCCATTTTGAAGGTAGCAGACCTAGATAAAGACTTTACTGTATGTGTTGATGCAGGTAAAGAGGGACTAGGTGGTGTCCTAACTCAGGAAGGGCACGTGATTTTTTATGAGTCCAGGAAATTAAAAGAACATGAGCTGAATTATGTCACTCATGACTTAGAATTGGCAGCAGTAATACATGCCTTAAAAATGTGGAGACACTATATAATGGGCAGAAAATTCCTACTATTGACGGATAATAGCGGGGTGAAATATATGTTTAACCAACCAGACCTTAATGCAAGACAAGCAAGGTGGCTATCCTTCCTAAGCGAATTCGACTTCGAGGTTAGACATATCAAGGGTAAGGAAAATAAAGTAGCATACGCTTTAAGTAGAAGATTCCATGGGTTATTTGAGATAAATATCAGTAGGGAAAAAAGTGATCTGGAACAAAGAATAAGGATGGCAGGTATTAATGATGGAAATTACACCAAGATGATGGTATAATTTCAAAATAGTATTGCAAACTCAGATAAACCCGATATAAGTATCGACAAGAAGGGACTTTTAAGATTTAAAAACAAACTTTACATACTAGATTCAACAGAGTTAAAATTAACTGTTTTAGACGAAGTGCATAAGAAACCGTATTCTGGCCATCCAGGTTACGAGAAGACAATAACTGCACTCAGAAAACTATTTTACTAGCCTAATATGAAGCGTGAAACAACATAGTACTTGGCTAGGTACCAAGATTTTCAGCGAGTTATGGCCGAACACAAGCATCCAGCCGGCCTATTACATCCATTACCAGTACCATAATAGAAATGGGAGACCATATCCAAATCCAAATTTCCTGATATGATTTGATGTAGCACGTGCTCGCAAGCACGACCGCTCACAGGTTCTTCTCTTTCCCCTCAGCTCGAAGAACTCAAATGCTCTTCTATTTCCCTATTGGGAAATCTGCACCCATAGAAATATTCGTGGGATCCCCCTTCTTTACAAATCAGGAGATCGGACTTCGTGACTTTGCGAAGTCAAAGGTCGAGCGTTCAGTATTCGAATCCCCTAAACCCGATACAAGTCAACGCTGACCTTTTCCCTCTCCTATCGAGACTTTCCCTATCGCAACTTCGGCACTCGCAATGTTGAACAACTTGTCTCTCTGACTCCCGAACCCCGATACACCGAAACTTCGATGCGCTCACGATTTGACTTTTCAACGCCTTGTCACCCCTATTGGGATTTCGAATTTTGCAGTATCACAAATCCTCATGCAATTTTTTCAGGACTTCTCACTGCAAAACCCCGATAAGGCGTGCCACTTGTCCACCTACCAACTCCACTGTGGCCCCACACTATCTTTTGACTGTCGGGATATCGCGTATCGCGATATCGCGATTCCTGCTGCTATATTCATGGGACTTCAACCCACGAAACCCCGATACATGATTTCACGTGCAAATCCGACAGTCCTCGTGGCTTGGATCAACGACTCTTCCCCTCCTGAGCTTTAACCCTATCAGGAATATCCACAATATCTCCCCTGCACCTCCGCGAGATCTAATGTCTCACGAAAATTCATGGATTCTCCTCAGAGAATACCAACCGTCCGTCTTTCCTTGGAAATTTCTACAAATGACCAAGTGTTCCTCCGTGGAACTCATCCACCTGCGTGAAAACTTGCGATGCTTCTTACAGCTTCCAAGGTACAAATCTTGTGCAACCCTTTGACAGTTTTGAAGGCCTTATCCTCCCTAAGTTTTTATAAAATACCCTTGCATGCAATCCTTACGGAAACCTTCAAACATGTTTAAGTGTTTGAATCCTTCCGACTGTGTGCACACTTGCAACAAAAGTCCTTCAACTATCTGCTCAGATTCAAAACTTTGAGGCTTAGCTTGGCAACTCTTGTGCCCAACTACACTTTGAGGAAATGAGAACAAAAGTAAAACTATCTGATCTTCAAAGACGCAATCCTGAATCCTTGTCGATGCACTCCTTGCAGACACTTCAACTGCACTCCTTGCAGGAATTCTTACTCAGATAGAGAAACAATTGAAACTCATTCTTTCATCCTCTTAGACTTCAATTCAAACATGAAATCATATACACAACACATAAAGAAAATGTATAACAGGAAGAAAACATTCATGAGCACATCATTAAGCATCAATACATAGAGAATAGACACAAAACCATGAATTTGAATCAAACTCTTCTATTAATCCAAATATCTATACATGGGTGTTCTTACACAGCTCTCTGCATGCTCTTTCTCTTCTCCTACTTCTAACTCATCTAATGATACAATACACAATGAGGGTGTCTATATCCCATTTCCATCTTGCACTCTCAAATAGTCTAATCTAGAATTAAATTCTATCTACCTGCATTAATTACTTTAAATGCCTCCTACCTACTAAGGATGAGAGCTAAAGGCTCAAGGTCCATTTACATTTTACAAGTGTGCTTCTTCTTAAATGAATTCATTTAATATTTGCGCAACAACTTCCAAGGTGATTCTTCAAAATTTGTGCTAGCGCTTGTCCAACTGTCTCTTGCTTCCGCGCTGGCTCGCTTGATTTGGGAGATGCTCCTGCATCATGATTTCAATCATCGTTAGCCCCCTGGGCTATATTCTGGACCCTGTGACCACCATCTAATAGGACCACGGGTCTATGTTCTTCGAGACTTAACCTCGCAAGATCCCCTTCTCGCCTTAGCCCCATCTGGCTATGCTATAGTCCATGTGATCAGTCCTCATAAGACAACAATCTTATCTCTTTCAGCATTTCCTTGTTCGAAAGTCTGACCTCCTATCCCCTAGACTCCTAAAATACCGACACCAAAAAAGCCGATATCCTGAATGCCGAAATGCTAATTTCCTATATTCCGGATTCGCGAAATGCCGAATCCTGATTTCCCAAAATGCCTTCCCTTTCGGGGTTTTTCCCGAAAACCTTGATTTTTGGCATGCATCCTCCTATGATGGACGACCCTCGTCGCTTCACAATTTTTTGGGTTTTCGATGCTGAAATTCTCTGACTTATTGTCCTCGTAATTCCTGACTCTCAAATATCGATTTCCCGGTATGATGACAGTTGGCCCCACAATAGAAATATCCCCTCCTTATCGGGGTTTCAGACTTTGCAGTTCCAAAATGTAAGTGGTTCGTGTCCTCAGGATTTGCGATCCACCGAATCTCGATATGCCGATGGACTCTCCACTTTCGAGAATTTTCTCGAAGGTCTCGATTTCTACCATGCATCCCTTTAAGATGGATGGTCCTACTGACTTCGTGATTTTGGGCTTTCAAACACCGAAATGTTGATGGCTCCTGAGCTCCGCCATGTGTCCCAACTGATGGACGGCTCAGATCTATTCTGGGGTTTTCACCATGGAGATTCTCGAACTCCTGTCATCGAGACTTCTGATATCCTGATTGCCGAAATCCCGATAAGCCAACTCTTTCGAGACTTTCACCCTCCTGTTCACGAAGTTAAATCTTGTGCAACTCCTGTCAGATCCGATGGCTAACAGGTGATTCGCTCAAGATCTGATGGTTCAGATCAATTTCTTATGTGCGCTCCTCTGTTGCACTGCCTCCTGGATGTGAAAACCAATGGTCCAGATCTCTTTCCCGGTCTGATCGAATGGTTGTTATGCCTCCTTCTGAGTTTCAGTTCTTTCTTCCGGGACTTGGAAGAATTTTCGAAATCCAAAGGGCTCAACCTTTTTTCCCTTTCTTCTCTGCGAATTCTTTGACTTGAGTCTTTCCGTGCATATATGAAAACGATATCCCTCCTGAGCTTTACTGTAGCTTCGACCTCCAAGGAAACTCATCCTTTTTCCTTTCTCCCTCAAATGGAGAATTGGGATGCCCTCCTGGCACTCCTTTGCTCAAGCAACCTCTTACTGAGTCTTTTAGGGTGTTCAACAGCCTTGCGAAGATCCCTCTCCTTGGACTCTTCTTCCAGAATATAGAACTCAATAGAGTTCTCTTCTTGTGCCTGTATGCACACTACCTCAATTCCCTCCTGGCAGAGTTACATAGAACTCACAACAAAGTTCTTCTGTGCACTCCTTGCACCTGCTCAATGCTCACTTGGCAGAGCTTCTGTATGAAACTGTGTTCTCCCTACACAGCCTTGCCTCCTGAGGTATTCAGTAACCTCACAGGTCTTTCTTCCGAGTTGTTGATTTCAATTTTTGTGCCCACCTGGCACGCCTCTGTTTGACTCCACGGAGTTCAGAAATGCGCCCTCTGTGCACGGCTATCAGAAACCACAACATTCTGTCACACCCTCCTAGTGTGAAGCCTCAAAGACCTCTCAAGCTTGAAATCAAACAAAACCTTGCAAATGAAAACCTACAACATACATCTACAGCATAAAAGAACACTCACAGACATTCATTTAACACAAGAGCATGCAGGAAAAACTGTTGTTTATATATTAAATGGAAAATACCTGTTTTTACAAGGTGTTCCTGAGCACAGCCTGTAATAAGGTCTCGATTCCTTCTCTTCTTCTCTCTACTCGCAGAGTCTCTTTTCATTCTACTAACTCCTCTCTGTTAGCTATATTTTAAAATGAGATCCCAATTGATCTTTTACATGAGGGGCCTCTTAGAGGGCTTCACTCCAATCTACCTACCCTATTCCAATACATTGAATGGGCTATCTAGTCCATCATATGGATCTAGATCTCAACCTACAAGAATTAAAGGCCTACCTACTCTAATGCCTGCATAAAGGCACGGCTCCATGGCTCAACAACCTACAACATTAATTACATTCAAATTCAAAATTGAAGATGAAGGTTGTGCCTCTCTTCATCCTTGAATGCATGCACGTTGACGTGGCTGGCTGGCTGGCTGGCTGACGTGGAGAGATTATCCTGCATCATACTCCTCAACTGAAAAATTCATGACCTCCTTCTCATGAGCTTCCCATCTCAGTTGTGGAAATTCTCCTGGATCCCAAATCATCCTTTGGAGTTGTTCATCTGCTCCATCTCCCTACTGCTACTGCTGCTTCTGTGCTACTGTTGCTACTTCTTTTCTACCCAGCTTCTCCTTTCTAGCAGTTCCTACTGACTAGATCATCAGCTCCCTGATCTCTCCTATCACTTCGTCCAGCTGCTCCAGTGTCTGGCTCCGTTCATGCAGTCTCCCCAACTGCAAATTTTTTTTGCAAATGGGCAGATCACTGTGATCTCCCATGCCCTCTTCTTCAGCTTCCAACTTCACTTGTTGGATGTGCATGCTCTGCACTATTACTCTTCTCTCCAATGATTCAATCTGCTCATACAGATCAGTAAATAAAAAGATGTCTGCCTCTTCTTCTTCTTCTTCTGCAAATTCCCAGGTTGCAATCTTTTCAGTCTCTTGGCTGAAAATATTGAGCCATTCCTTGGAATGCTCATCTTCTTCTTCATCTTCTTGGGAAGCTTCCAAAGTCTGATCCAATTCTTCTTTGACAGTATCAGCTAGCTATACTTCTTCTTCTATTGCTGCATCTACAACACATATTTCTTCCTCCTCCTGGGAAAATGGTAGGAATATTTCAATTCCCCCAATCATTAGAATATTTCTCCGATCTTCCTCCTTTGTCGGCTGCAAATGATGATCTAAATCCATTTTCGAGCTCACCTAATTTGTCAGGTCCTCAGGCTGATTCCAACTCACCTCTAAGTTTATGAGACCCTCAAATAGTCTCATCTACTCATCCCTGCCCACCTGGCAATATGGGATCCGTTCGCTGCTTCCCTGACAGACTATGAGATCAACTGATCCCATCTTCATCAGCACTCCTTACTGAATTGAACTCACCTCTAAGTCCATGAGACTTTTAGATAGTCTCGAATGCTTATCTTTGCCCACCTGTCAATTTGAGATGCTTCCAATGCCCTCCTGGTAGTCTTTGAGATACCGCAGTGACCTCATTTCATTGCCCAGCTGGAAATGTGAAATTCCTTGGCTATCCTCCTGACAGTCTGTGAGATCTTCAGCTAATCTCAACTCCTTTTCCACTTGGAAACTTGGAATTTCCTCTCTTCCCTCCTGGTAGTTCTTGAGATCTTCAACTGATCCCATTTTATTCTCTTCGACGAGAATTTTCCCAGTCTCTGGTTCACATATCTGAACCATTTCCTCAGGTCCATCGAGGTTTTTAGCATGCCTCAACCATCCTCTTAACAACCTACGCTGTCTTCTAGCCATCAACTCCTTGAATGAACAATTTATCTTTGGATTCTTCATGGGCCATTCATATACCCATCTCTGCTTGGTATTCTGTTGCATCTGCAGTTCAAGCTCTTCCATTCTTGCCCTGATGTCGGTAAGTTCTTTTCCCCTTTCAAATATGCTCGTCAACTCTGGGATTTTCCTTTCAGCATATCTATGGCCTTCAGTAGCCATGTTGTTGTCCCTGTCTGCCCTCCTGGCAAATCTGTTGCTCACTCTGCAAACCTCAGTGCCTCAGCTTCTCCTACAGTCTTCCTGAATGTCTTCTTGATTGTTTCCTACCTGCAAACAACCATCACAGAGTCTCCAACAACCCTATATTCTTTTTTCTTCTCCCTCTGCTTGAAATATACAAACAAAGTTTTGGCTTTGATACCACTTGATGCAGTTCGTCACCTCTACCTCGACAAAGGCCTCTGCGCTGACCTTCCGGTCTTCAGGATCATTCAAACTTTACCCTTGAGCCAGAGTGGCTCCTTCGATTCTCCAACTGGAATCTCTATTAAAATCGATCCACAGGTCCTTTCTTCACCATCACGATATTATGTACTCAACTGTGGATATCCCTGACTTGAATTCTGGGTTTCGGGATTCTCTCATCCCCAATGTCTAGAATTTCTTGTTCTCTTGAATCCTCGATCACCGAATTTTCGATTCACCGAAACACCTTTTTTTCAGCGTCTAGCCCTAAGTGTTATTGGATAAATCCGTGAGTGCGGACACAAACCGATCTCCCTAGATCCACCTGGATCTAGAACAAAACAGGACAGAATATTACTCTTTCCCTAGATTTAGACTATTGAAAGAACTAGGAGACAATGATCATAGACATACCTTATGAATGCTTCCTTGAGTCTTTGTTGTTCCAAGCTTTGCTGCAATTCTATTGTGCCGTTCAGATCACAACAGTACAAACCAATCGAAGTGAATAAAAATCAATATATTCAATAGCTAATCTATACATATGATCACGGAGTTATGTACTAAATATATTCAATAGCTAATCTATACATATGATCACAGAGTTATGTACTAAAGAAGACATATCTTTATGGGAAAAAATAATATTCTTGTATTATATTAAATGTGAAAGAGAGATTACAACCATTGCCTTGATTTCGTAAGGTCCCTTCCAACTGTCCTTTTTTTCCCACACACTTCTTTCTCCAAGGATTCTGAGACCATAGATCTGATAGCTACTCACAATCTGTCTTGACAAAGCAAATCTCAAAGCCACTCCAACCAAGCTAATAATTCCAAGCCGACCAAAAGCTAACTTAAGCTCAAGCTAACTTTCTCTATGAGAACTCCTCTCCTTTTATAATTTGAAGAGGATAAGGTGAGGAGGTTAGGATTATCCCACTAAATCATAAAAGCGAGTAAGATCCAAACCATTCGGATGCCACATCACCATAGAAGCTTCCCCTTCTAGAATATTCGAGAAAACCCTCATTTTTCCCACATGCTGGAATGTTTGCACCCTAGCTATCGAGAAACCTGCGAACACCTCGCACCCTGGCTATAGTGCAACCTGCGAACTTCCCTTTTTATAAGGTTTTTACATAGGAAAAAGCAATTTCTTTTCTCAGGAGAAGTTCTTCTCCCTTCTCTCTTTAGGAACTCAGGCCACTGACCCCTCTGAAGGCAACAAATAGGTTTACATCATTAACGATCATAGGGATGATGAAAATAATGTGTAACAGAGAGCCCCCCAAAGTATGAAGTTAGAACAGAGTGATAGTTGAAATACTTTGTCGAGTGTGTGTAGGGAACAAGGAACAGTCGGTCAGAAACCTGCCAACAAACAAGGAAATACAATACAATAATATATCATCACTGAGGTAGGCATTCCCATACTCAGAATACAAATAAATCAAAGCATAAATGCCGACATGCGATGATCCATGTCAAGTAAGACAGGTCATGGCCACCAAACATACACTGTGGATCTATGTGTTAAAGACTCAAATTTGGACATAGCCACCAGACATGCAATGTGGATCTATGCAACAGTACACTGAATATACTCCAACGCAACCTGGATCTGTCAGAAAATATCCAAGGTCTTCATATCCACCACTCTATAGTATGAATCTAGCCATGTGAATACATGTGTTGAAGTCGAACATGGTAGAAACCACTTGATTACCGGTCATTAGTGTATACTGTTAACAAGTGCAAGGGAAATCACCATTAATGTCAATGACTCCCAAGGTACTCTAGTAAAATCCAACGAATGTGAATTAATGAGTTGAAGTCGAACACTCGACAGAATCTTCCGATCAGGGGTCAATAATGAAAACCCACTGTCAAAAGTGAGGAAACCTGCCATTGAGGCATGCAAGTTCCAAGGTACCAATTAGTTTCTAAGTCGAATTCCTGGATAATGAGTTGAATTCGACAGGAGAAGAATCATCACAGGAGGGCCTTAATGTATCCCACATCAATGACACGAAACAGGTAACAAGATTTGATGTAGATCAAAGTAATAAGTGATTCAGGACTGACTCAGGGATGGCCGACGCAATAGAAGGCTTTAAGACTTCAGAAATGGCCGACGCAATAGAAGGCTTTTCGGGTTGAACATCTTTTTGAACATATTGACAACACAACAACTGTCTTGGAAATACTAACTCAACAACAAGGATCACAGACCAATTTGTAATCTTATAGGATTATGATCAGGAGAAAAGTGGATTTTGCAACCTAGACACAAGGCAAGTGAAAAGGTGTCATGTTCAAAAGTGACTCTTTCATGGAATACAGGTTTAGACACAATTCTTTCCCAATTTTTTCCCCCACCATTTCTGGCAAGTACCTCTTTATTTTTACACAAGCTTGAGGAGGATAACATATGCTTGTCAATTTAAGCTCATCCTTCGGAGTATGTTTAACGAACCCTAGGAAGGAGTGGTTCGGTCCCATGGCAGGTCTTTCGATGTTTATTTAATGAGTCCAAAGAAAGAAAACTCAGGGGTTTTTCATGTTTAGAGAGTCTGAAAAAAACTTAAATAAAACTCAGGTCCCATATGGGTCTTTCAATGTTTGTTTTACGAGTCCAAAGAAAGAAAACTCAAAGGTTTTTCATGATTATAGAGTCTAAAAAACACTCAAAAGAGAACTCTCTCAGTTCCTTTTTCGTAAAATAGTCTGATGATACTGAAAAAGAGATAAATTATCGCTTACCAGACGCTTACTTCAAATACTTTATCAAGCGTGAAAATAGCAAGGTTGCTTGGCGATATTTTCATGTTTAGAGAGTCTGAAAAGAGCTTAAAGGGAACTCCAGGGGGTTCCTTTTTCATATAACCTTTACGAGTCCGAAAAAGTTCTAAAAGTATACTCGGTTACATTCTCATTGATTTATGAGCACAAGAAAGAACAAATACTAATCTCGGTAACTTATTCTCATGTATTTACGAGCATAAGAAAGAACAAAGACTAAGATCGGGATTGTTTTCATTTTTACGCAATCTTTGAAAACAAAACAAAACTATGCTTGGGATAGATTTTAATTTTTACACAAGCTTAAAAACTAAATAAAACTATGCTTGGACTTGGTTTCATTTTTACACAAGCTTGAACCAAAAGAAACTATGCTTGAGGTAGGTGGTTTCATTTTTACACAAGCTTGAACCATAGAAAACTATGCTTGGACTTCCCAACGCATGGTTGGTACTTAGCCCCCAGCTTAAGAAGCTAGCGGCTCAAACTTCATCATGAAGTCCAGAGGCTGAGGTCAAATGACCCCCAAGCTTCATTTCATCCAACTGCAAAGGAGAATGAAATGAAGCTTTAAATACTAGACGAAGGACTTGACTCAAATAGAGAGGGGGAAAGCTATTTCATTTTTTAATGAGCTTGACACAGAAACAAGAACTATGCTCGTAACCTATGTTTCATTTTTTAATGAGGTTGCCACAGAGATGAAAAAACTATCCTCGTAAGTGATTTCATTTTTTAACGAGTTTGAAATCAAAAAACCATGCTCAAATACCTCTATTTCATTTTTTAATGAGGTTGCCACAGAGATGCAAAAACTATCATCGGAACCTCTGTTTCATTTTTTAATGAGGTTTCCACAGAGACACAAAAACTATCCTCGGAACTCTCTTCTTGATCATGGACTCCAAGAGGACAATGCTCTGGAATGACACCATGTCAAGGGACAAAACTCGGTCATGGATTCCAAGAGGTCTTCACTGGAAGGAAGAAACACACTCTGGAAGGACACCAAGTCGAGGGTCGTGACTGGAGTAAAGAGACCAGGCTCTAACAACCCTATCGAAGAGATTACCATGTCAACTACTGGATCTAAGGCATCAGCAGTTGAATCCATGGGTGACAACACCACATAATTGACCTGTGGTGGGGGCGATACTGTCTACATACAAGAACCATTCAGGGAGGCAATCCAGGCGGGGTCAATGAATGAAAGTTGATCAACAGTCACAACTCGTCCATCGTGAGGGAAATATATCACACGAAAAAGAGTAGAGAAAATAGCTTTCATGGCATAAACATAATCTCACCCAAGGAGTAAAGAAAAATCCAAGGAATCTTGGACTACCATGACGTCAATAAAGACAGTTTTCCCTCCCAAAGTTACAGGAAACTGAGGAAGGGTCCCTAAAGGTTGACTAGTTCTCCTTTTAAAAACCAACAGATTTTGTGTAACCGACACGAGTGGAGGAAAACCCAATGCTTGCCAAGCAATAGAGGACAAAATGATAATAGACAAACCTTCATCTATCAATGTTTTGGTAACATCCCGACCACAAACCTGTACTGTAATCTGGAAAGGAATGTAAGAGGGAAGATGAGGTCCATTTAGTACATCCCAATCAAAATGGATGGCCTCATTACTTGGAGGGGGTCCTACGGGAGAAGGAGGAATACCTCTCGGCACAGGAGATTCTGTATCAACGAGAAAAACCTGGGCAGTATCGAGTTTACTCTCTAGCGGGAGAGTAGGATCGATCGATGGAGAGATCATATCGACCACTTGGGTTTCATTCCCCAAGGGGAGAATGGGGTTGACAGGTGGAAATGAATTGACCACTTGGGTTTCACTCTATAATGGGAGAGTGGGGTTGACCGAGGATAGGATCAGATCAACCACTTGGTCTACTGGGTCATCCAAAGATGTGACTAGATTGACCACTTGATCAACCGGACTGACCGACAGGGGAACCGGATTGATCATTCCATCAACTACAGGTGGGGTAAGAGAAATATTGCGATAAGCAGTTGCAAGTTGAGGCTATGAAACAGTCATGTCTTCCAGGAATTTCGATGCTTCTTCCATATGAGGTCAAAGGTGAGTGAGATGACTCCCTTTGCATAACATGCACGGGAACTTGACTCTACTTTTCTTCTTCCCAACGGTATCGTGACTAGTTGACGGGATGTCATCAGCATGTTGTTCAAAGGCTGACGACATGGGTTGGCGAGGATGTGTAGACCATGCTTCTACAACCTTGAATAGACCAGGGCAATCCTTAAGAATATGTCTACCCTTGCAAAGCCTGCAAAGGTACTTGGGCTTATAGGTTGTTTGGGTGACCTTGACATCACCAACACTCCCAGTACGATTAACAATAACTGGTTGTTTTCCAACATGTTTGATAGTGGTTGGAGGTTTGGATCCTTGCTTAATTTTCTTCTTCTTATTCTTCCCTTTCTTCTTCTTCTTATTCACCGAGTTACTAGCTTCATAACTTTCACTCGACGAAGAAGATGAAATGAAAGACAACCTTGCAAGCGAAGAAGGTGAAGAAGACCTTACTGGTGAAGAAGGTGAAAGATCAACATGAGGTTGATTCTCTTGTGGGGAAGTGCTTGTGACTGAAGCACTAACTGCATTCGGGATTACCTGAGTGGAAAACAACCATACCGGTAATCCAATAGTGAGACTTGGAAGGCTCAAAGTAGCGATGTGAGGAGGACCAATGTTTTCGTAAGAAGGAAGAACAAAAGGTTCCCCTGGATCAGAGGTTCCTTCATTGGTCATTTTGGGAACTGACGCCATGAGAAACAAAAATCCAATCTAGAGTCCACTAGGGAAAACAAACAGCACACGCTAAAAATCTAGGAATCAAGCAAACAAACAAAACCTTCTCACAATGAACGCACTAGTTGGTGATGAAATCCAACGTCGTGGGAACAAAGTAAGAAGGGGCTGAGATAGAGTGGGTGGAAAAGTTACGTTGACGACCTACTTAATGGACTTACACCCTGGTGCAAGCTCCCACACATAATTGTGGGTATACCCTCCAAGGAGCCCAAGTGAGTTTGGCCAACGTCGATTCCAGGTACCATGAAGACTTGCCCCTCCACAGTCACCTCGTGTAAAAAACCTAGAAATATAGGCCACTAAGGTTACCACCAACAACAATAAAACCTGGGGAGATAGTCGACAGTCCGATCCACATGCAAGGGCAAGGTATCTAGCCCGAAATCAAATCAAAAGGCTTCCACTCATCATTGTGGGTATACCTCTGAGTGACCCCCGTAATACGTGCAATCTCTACACTGATGTCAACAAAGTAGGGTGAGTAACTCTGCCAACACCAATGCGACCTAGTGCTTTGACCCTTGTGTGAGAAGGGATTCCCAGGACAATATGTTGCAAATGGAATTTAACACTCCCTAACTCAAGATACTATGTTTGTTTGCAGCTTTGGAAAGTTATCTTTCACACCTATTCCAAATCCCTACAACTAATCTAATGTAGGTTTTCTACCAGAAAAGATAAAAAT
>CBVK0100603230.1:0-16963 GCA_900067695.1 Picea abies | reverse complement strand
CCTAGATATCGAGGATAACACTTTCCAAGATAGGAAGTTGGATGCCCCATCCAATCTCTCTTCAACTCTCAACAGTGTTGTTGCCATCCCTAAGACATGATAAACTACCCTGGAAATAACCTGTTGCTGAAAATTGCCCCTATACTGACCTGTATAGACTTGTACACGACTGTCACCACTGCAAACCGCGTATACACGGCTATGCTTTTTATGGCCCACATATGTACACAACTGTCACCACTGTGACCCACGTACAACCCTGTAATCTTGCAAAAACTTAAGCATGCATCACTACGACTGTTTCCTTGAAATTCGTCCTTTGATTTCTGCCTACTGGTTTTGAATCTGCTATGGATCCGAAATCGTGTACTTGGTTTCCTCTTAGAGAACCTGCTCTGATACCATGTTGATTTTCCTGGAATCAACCCTTGGTATGCTGGGATAACATGTTGAAATTTCTCCTACTCAACATTCGACTGTTAATGCCAAATAAATCACTTATTGAATTAAAGCACAGTTGAGTAATCAACTAAACATGCAGTGAAAGCATAAACAAGGAAACCAAATCAAGCACATAAGAACACCAATGTTGAGAATGATTTTATTATACTAAAATCAAGGCTCCTGCAACAAGAATAATGACCCACTGAGAGAAATACAACTGCAGACAAACCTAGCAAAGTTTGACCTGTTGTATGAACCAAAATTGCAGGCTTTTCGAGGTGTATGCGACTTTGCTTCAGCAAACCCGTGTATGTACGTGACTGTTTCCACTAAGACCCGCATACACGTACGGAAAACTACGTACGACGTGACACTTTCCTGTGGATTCCTCTAATTGAAACCCACCTACGTTGCCTTTGTTCTCTCTTCTCCTTGACCTGAATTCTAGATGGAAGTCCTCCACCTATCCAAGATCTTGAATCACAATCCTTCATGATCCAATACTCTGTGTCTACTCCCTCAACACATGTCAAGTTTCAAGTGTCTTCCTCTTTCTCCTAGCCGTGCTTTTATAATCATGAGTTATAATCTATTTCTAATCTCACTTGAGATTTAGAATACATGCGAAGACTGCATGCTAAGATTACATGCGATGTACTTTTAGCACTTTCCTCAAATAACTCAATTAACTAATTACATAATAAATTAATAAAAGCAATTTACTTTAATAATTCCTTTAATTAAAGTAAATTCAAGAGTAGAAGGCTTTGGATGATTTCCACACATCTAGACACATAGACCTGTGCGGAAATACCTGTCTGGTGCTACCACAAGCATCAACAGGTGAAACAAGGAAACGAGCATAACTTCTTGAGCTTATGATCCATTATCCAACTTCAACCAATGATCCTCATTCACTTTTCTAGTATTTTATGTACAACACCTTATATGAAGAAAGGACGAACATACCTCATGGTGATTTTGGCTTACCATATCCCATACACTTGTGTTGACTGGATGTGATACGCTTGGCTGATCCGAAGTAGAAGAGGCAATCTAAGGGGGCTTGTTGGGCTGCCATGGGTGGACATGTTGATCATCATCATCAACAAGATCATTGTCTTCATTGTGGGACATGAGACATGATCTCCTCTAGTTACCCCTAGGAATGGGGGGGTAACAGAGACCAAGGAGTCCTCTTCTCTCCCCTCTTCCTCTACTTTTATTTCCACTTATGATGTTGATGTGGAGCTAGGGCCTTTCACCTTGTAGGTTTTTCCTAGAAATTATGCTTCTCTTTCTTTTATTGTCATTTATATCTCTTGTATTTTGATCAATTTTAGCTTTAGGAGTGTTTTAAACATTCCCACCATTTAGCAGCCATCAATTGTAATCTCTAGTCCCATTGACCTGTCACTTGCTCATTTGTGGACATTAATAAAATTATTTTATCATATATTCTCTACATTTTCTTAGACATAATATAATAATAAGGGCATGCCCCTTTTTTACATTTGAAAAACACATCTTTATTTACAGAAAAATATCTACAAACAGCAGAACAAATAGTGGAAAGGTATATACAATGGACTTCATAACCTCTTCAGTAAGGGCATACTCTATTCTTGTTTCTATTTCTGACTGTGACCACATATGTGCTTATAATTAGAATGATGTATTCATTTCCAAATTTATGTCCGTTGTCTTCATGTCATTCTGAATTTGTCTAATTCAGAAGATTATTTGAGGCTGTTGAGCATAGCACAATTAGAGCATGCCAGTGTCGATTCAGAGCATAATATAAATAATTTTCTCATTTGATGTCCTCTTGTTTATTTTCTAAAATGGCACAACACGATGTTGAATGCTCTCAGATGCAACAAGTAAAAGAATGTATCAAAGCCCTTCCCCGAGTTCATCTATAAATCTGGTTATATAAAAAAATATCTAAAATAATCCCTTTTACAAACATTGCAATGTATATTTTTGAAAACAAATAGCTTCAATTTCTTAAGACACCCATCAAAAAAAATATATATCATTAAATATATCAGTTCCTTATCTTTTGTTTGATGCCATGTCTGTCAAGGTTTGAATACAATACCTGCAATGAAAACTGTTGCCCCAACCTCTTTAGCTCTTATTATCCACTTTTCCAATGTAAGTATTTCAGGAGTTTCAAAAGAAATATCAAATCCACTAAAACAATTGTTTGAACTAATATGCTCTTGAAGATCCAAAATAACTTGATCCCTCAAGATAGATGTCATTTCAGCCCTCCCAGGTTCTATAGCTTCTCTGCATGCTCCAACAACCTCTTCTACCGTATGTCGTAAGACCAAAGAATAGCTGTTGTGATCATGGAAAATGCAACACTCTAGATCAGAACAATACCATGAGTTAACCAATCTTCCCATTATTTTTAGATTGATCACTGAGAAGTAAGCAAATCAAATCATAACAAAAGAAAGTTTAACTGAGTTCAGCTGATTTAACAAACCGTAAATGACTCGTTGTTCTCTCTTAATTTTTTTAAACATTTACAAGGAAATCAAATAAATCATACTTTGTTTTCAATTACAGTGCTGAAGAAATGGAAATACCTTGATAAAATCAGATTTTAAAAAAAAACACTAAATGAAATAACCTTTCATCAGACCAATAGCATTTTTTGAAATTTATAAATATTTATCTTGCAACGGTACATGTTCAGCCTTGTTATCGCACAGTTTGTAGCTAGGTCAAATGGCTATGAAGTAGAAGGCCAAACTGGCGTAACAGGAACCTATCCCACCCAATGTCACCACGATGGGGAGGTTCTTTCTCTTTAGGGAGGTTAGGCCCAGGGGAGACGTCCCCGGTAACCCGGAGTTTTGAAGAGGCAAAGGTTTAAAAGTCAAAGTAAAGTTCACCCTTCACAGGTCACCACCAAAACAGATAGTCCCGGCTAAACAGCCAATAATGAAGTGTAGGCCCAAAGAAGAACACCTACCCGGAACAAAGCAACAACAAACCAATATATATGCAGGCTATGATTCAATGGGTTAGTACTTCATAAGACTATCTAATATCAATATATATGCAATTATAACAATAAATATTGACGAAGTCAATGTTTGTTAATATAGCAATGAAATAATATCACTTCACCAATAAATATCGAGATGATGTAGCAATCAATGTATCCAATCAATCCCTTATTCAATAAATGCTTTAAACACCATTTAATTGCCTATAAAATGAGAAATGTTGCGTCAAGATGAAGTAACCAAGGGTGACGTCAGCCTTCTTAGGGTTAGTAGTTAGTTAGGGTTTCAAATTAGCAAAGGTTTTGAGAGTTGTTTGATCACTTTCACTTCAACGCTGGAGGCCTAAGATCAGTGCCTTTGGGCTAGTGGAGTCAAAAAGTGAGGGATGCACAAGTTGAAGAGGACGAGATTCCAAGGACTAGAGGGAAAGGTTTCAAGGTGTTGCTAAAGCAGGGCCTCAAAGACGGAATCCTAGGGGAGAGAGGCTCACTCCGATGTTGCTAAAGCAAGGCCTCGTGCTCTCTCCTCCTTCTCGGTAAACAGCTAGCTCAATGAAAAGCAAAGTCAAGACAAGAGGGTTTAAAGAGGGAGAGTGTTGCTAAGGCAAGCCTCTTTCATCAAACCCTAAAAGAAAACGGCCCTAGGTGTAGATAACCTAGGCCTGGGAAGTCCTCTTCCTCTTGAAGTTCAAAGGTACGGCTAGCTTAAGGGAAGAAGAAAGAAGGAGTGTAGCTATGGCTAGGCTCTCTTCTTCTTCTTCAATGGCTAAAAGGTTTTTCTATCAGGGGACATGAGACAACGACCTACTTGTGTGTTTGTCCCCTAGGTTTTTGATTCAGCAATATTTATAAATAGATGCAAGAAATTAAACTACAACCATTCAATCAAGAAGTTTTGCAAAAAAATACTTACAAATCATCAAGAAAATAGTCGTGCAAACCCTAGTTGTAAACCTTCCTTCAAGAAAAACACCATAGAATGCCAAAAATCTCCTCCTTCAACAAGTGTGCCTTCCTTAGTTCAGCCAATAACCCCAATAGGGCGCAAAAATCAGACCTCACTAATGAGTGAGTGATGTGTTATGTTTAAAATGAGGCTAAAACTCCTCAATATATAGTGTATCAATGACATTAATTAATTTTAGGTCATAAAAATGGCCGACAAGACCAGAATACTGTTTTTACATTAAATTGTCAAATTAAAACCCTAACTGAGCTGTAAAAAAGGTAAAAGCCCCTTCAAGGGAGTCGCTAGCCCCTTTTAGGGCAGATGAGACATCCAAGAGCAAAACGTTAACCCCTCAGGGGCCTCTCCAACATGCCACACGTGCCACTGCTACCCAGTCTGCCTCCAAAAATGTCCATGAAGCTGGATGACATCATGGTGAGGATGGGGACGTTTTGAGCCTTCCAAGGCCAGCGTTCCACTGAAAAGGGGTCATTCCCCCTAGGTCAGGCTCTACCAAAGTGCCTCTGATGGAACGTCCTCTTCTTCTCTGGTGCAAAACCTCGGTCAAACACTGTCCTGTCTCTGCCCCCTTGATGGGGTGTCAGCAACCATCTGATGGGCTCTTCAGCCCCATGGAGGTCCGAACTGATCATCTCCCCATGCGTACCGGTCCAAATGGTACCTGTCTGTCGGGCATGGTCCTGCACATCAAAAACTACGCCCTCCATGGGCTCATCAGTCACCGAGATCATAGCAATGTTAATCACGTTTCATCATCAATATGATCAAACATATGCATAAGACCCTAATACATCAGTCAATAGCTCAAAGAGATTACAAAAACCTACAATACATGATTGGAGAAAAAGACAAGACGTCCTATTGGGCTAGTATCCACAAGAAACAGGAAGTCTCCAGGAAGGTTTCATCCAAGCCATGTAAATGAGATGATGTGGCTAGGGGATGTCCAGATATGTGGGTAGAGGAGAGCTAGGGATGCATAATGTTATCTGTGGGTGCCTTTGTAGAAGGCAAGTTGTACCCGTCATGAATGCAATTTTTTCCAAGCCCTTTCTTGCCTTTATTCCTTTCCTTATTTTCTTTTTCTTCTTCTTTTTCTTTATATTCAAGGCCTAACCAGAGGACACTGCCTTGGCGTGGTGACCAGAGCTGACAGTGTTACCCACAGGGCCACAAGTACTTTCACAGAGATGATAAGGCTGGCTCGTGATGAGACCCCCTTTCCCTTGGCCATGCAACCTGAGACCCCCTTTCCCTTGGCCATGCAACCAAAGGTCACTGCCTTGGCGTGGTAACCAGATGGTGGCAATGTCATGCTGTTAGGTACCCATGAACATAATAGGCTGGCTCGTGATGAGACCCCCTATCCTCTTGACTAGGTCTTGTTTGTTATTTTTTTCGGGTCCCTCTTGTTTCTTGCTGAGAGGCCTTTCATTGCCTTCTCGAGGATCCCTGGGCGAAGCATCTTGAGGTTTCATTTTTAGGCTTTTATCTTTTACCAGCTGCTTTTACCTTCTAGGCCTTTAGCCCCTTCTTCCCACGAGATAAGGTGCAACCCCACAAACAGATCATCCTAATGCCCAGACAAGGGGAATGGGATAGATGAGCGAGAGACAAGATGGAAGAGTGGTGGTATGATGGGAGCGGACGATGGCTCTTCAGAAATCCCCCAGTGGCAAACCAAAACCTATGGGTACAGGCTTGCTAGGGCACCCGGTCAATCTCCCCAAGCATGGTCAAGTGAGCCAATGTAAGATCCAAGCAGTCGTCAGAAATAAAAGGAATTAGATGCATACATTTAAAGGTTATAATGATCAAAAGTGACACATACCATGATACTTGGACCAATTACCTCATGGAGCAAGAGCCTTCTCCGATAGAAGACCAAGCCGATGGTGATGTATGATGTTGCTGCTGACAAGACGAATCTGACGAAAGAAGAAAAGGATGGGCCCTCCAGGGCCATGCTCAGGTCAATCCTGGTCTCGGTACTCCATGTCTAGGACCTGTGGGCCTCGAGATATGATCTCCTAGTTATCCCTAGAAATCGGGGATAACAAGCCTAAAGTACGATGAACAAACAATTCATGTCATCAATTTCGTTGGAGTGTTTTGGAAAATGACTAAGAACAAAGAGATAATGGGTGTCCCGTAGATTGTTTCTTGGTGACAAAAAACATTGTTCACAGCATTTTTTATTTTTTTCTTTCTTTATGTTATTTTCGACATTATCTAGGAGTTGTGCTTGCTCTCCCACATCATATTCATACTTGTTGTATTCTTCAAAGTTCAGTCCCATTGACCTACTCTTATGGTCATTTGTTGGATATTAATAAAATTATCTTATCTTATCTTACAGATTAATTGTGGTTGAAAAAGTGTCACAAAAAAATTTCAGATAGTGCTAAATTAATTATTGAAAAATAAGTCGTTTCCTGCAACATAGACTTTAACTCTCTCTTCAGCAATAGGTACTAGAATCTCGGCTTGCCAGTACTGGAGCTTGACATAAGGCTTCTTTGACGTCTGTGAATGCCCTCTTAGCCTCACCACTCGATGTTAGATCATGTCCTTTCTTCAGCATGTTGGAAATGGACCTCACTATTTCTGCAAAGTTGGGAATGAAGCGTCTCACAAAGTTGATTCAGCTAAGAAAGGACTAAATTCCCTTTTTATTCTTAGGAAGGGGAACCTCCTATATGTCATTTACTCTTTCTGGATCAATCCGCACACCATCCTTGGAAACAACATGTCCCAAGACTTTTCCCTCAAACACACTCAGGATAGACTTCTTAGGATTCAATGATACCCCCAAGGACCGGCACCTATCAAAAATTTTCTGCAAATGAGTAACGTGATCATTTCTATTCTTGGAAAAGATAGTAATATCATCTTGATAAACAACTATGAATTTAAAAAGATAATTGGAAAAAGAAAAATCCATAGCTCGCTGGAAAGTTGCCACGGTGTTCATGAGTCCAAAAGGCATACGTATATAAGTGTAAGTCCCCCCATGGGGTAGTGAATGCGGTCTTATATTTGTCTTCTTTAGATATTGATACCTAATTACCCTTAAATAATCCATCTAACATGGACATCACCCCTGATCCTGTCCCTACTTGGAGAACATGTTCGACGCTCAGAAGAGGGTAGTTTTCTTTTAAGGATGAAAGATTGAGATTTCGAAAATCAATACAAATCCGAATCTCACCATTCTTTTTTCTTACTAGAACCACATTCACCACCCAATTTGAGTATCTAATTGGAGTAATGATTTGAGGTTCCCACAGCTTCTGCAACTCCTTCTAAATCATTGGGTCCACCTTTGGGTTCATGTGTCTTTAGTGTAAAGGGTTTATCCCCCTCCTTTAATTAGATTGCATGGTTGATGATTTTAGGATCATAAGTCTTTAATTCTTCATACGACCATGTGAACACATCTCTGTAATCTCATACCAACATCTCTATTTTCTTCCTCTCTTCTGGGGTGCAACCTCGACCAATCTTAATAATTCTAGGAGATTCTTCTGAATCAACATTCACCTCCACCACTTGTTCATCTTTACAAGATTTGTTAGTTCCAATAAAAGCATCGGATTTGTCAAATAATTTCTCCAAAGGAACTACGCCTTTAGGAATTCGATTAGTCCGCAATTGGACCAATGGGACATCCTCGACTTCCTACACATCATCAACTACGTGACAAGAAAACGAATCAATATAGTTAAGGAAACTAAAAATTTGTCTTTCATCCTCAAAAACTTTCCAAGAGCGAATATTATCAAGAACTTAAGCTCTAAATATTACCTCAACCATATACCATGCATGAGGAATGGGCAAAGATGGTTGGAAGGTTGCGGCTAAGGATGCCATAGAATCTGCTAGCTTATTGAACATTCTTGGAACAACAATGATGTCAAATGCATCAAAGCACTTAATCTCATCCCATACTGTGTCCTTGTATCTTTTTAGTCGAGGATTCTTCTCTTCACATAGATTTTTACTTGGTTTACTACAAGCTCGGAATCATGTTCAACATTTAATAGCTTAATCCCTATCTTCCTTTCCTTCTTAAGTCCCAACAACAAAGCCTTGTATTATTTAGTATTGTTAGTACAATTAAACTGCAGACAAAAAGAAAATGGGGAAATAATACATGTGGGGAAAGTGAGAACAACCTCTACTCTAGCTCTCAATCTAGATAGTGCACCATCAAAATGCATAGTCCATTATTCATCTGTCAAACTAGCCGCAAGTGGGATGACCAGTTCCTCATGGTCATCCATGACCATGTATCTTCCTAATTTCGGCTCCAATACCTCAGGGTACAGTGGTTCATTATCTAATTGTTGTGGATCTTCAACATGGTGCAACATTTTTTGTTCATGAAACGAACTCACCCATTGTTTCAGAGTGATAGAAATATCTGTGTATGAGCAATCCATTTGAATGTTTCCTCCGATGTCAGCTACCCATTTTCTTGACAAGAGCATACGCCATTTCACAAGGCAATCTATCACAACCACGCCCATGATCAAAACCCTCTCTAGGAATTCCCGCAAACAAACTTCAAGATTCTTGATAACCCCGCAAACTTGTACTTCACTTGAGTCCACAACTTGCACATTCCTATAAAGCTTAGAAATTTTCAATCCCAATTTGTTGATTATTTCAAGGGTCATTACATTAGTAGATACTCTCGAATCTAACATGCAATTATGAAGAATCAAACAACTAATAAGCAAAGGAATGTAGAATGGAGCAGGATCATTATTAGCCTTTCCCATATTGAGATATATATTCAGATGATCATCTAATGGGTCAATAAGACCATCGAAACCCAATAATTGATGGATGGCTTCTTTCTGCCAAAACATGTGAATCCAATCCTTCATATGTACTAGATCCTTTATCTTTGATAATTCGCTTTCCAAGAAGAAACTTGTTGGATCATGTTGAACAGGGGAAGCCACTTGTTGGGTATCTCTCTCCAGTTGGGGTCCATTCGAAACCTTGCCCTTCTTGGCATATGTCTTGGTAATCTCAACTACCATGGATGCAGCTTTAGACTCTGCTTTCTTAATGTTTGTTGCAACCACTTGGCTTCCAGGGACAACCATACTAGTAGTTGATATGTTATCCTTGCATTCATTAAATTTCTAAGGATTCAAATGAATAAAACTTTGAGAACATACCCCCTTACCATCAGACACTTGGAATACTTGAGGGGTGCAACTTTCCTCAATCACAGATAACATGTCCAACATGTCTTCAGGTTGCTTGGAAAATTCTTATGATTGATCTAGAGAAAATAAGTACGCTTTTCTTGCAAAGACGACGTCTCCTTCTTCATTATGTAGTAACTCACACGCCCTGCAGCAATGGTTGGATGAAGAGGTGTCTACCAAATTGTTTCTTAACATGGGCACTGGAATCCTAGATACCTCAACATTTTATGCAAGTTGGAAAGGTATTCGTAGTTGAAACAGTTTCTGATTTATAGGTGGAGCACTTTGTTGACTCTACATGTTCTTCTCCATCTTAACCATTTTGTTGCTTAGCTTATGCAACAAATCGACAATCTTAGCAGGAATCTCTTCTTTGTCAGCCACTACCTCTTCCTTTGGCTCTTGAACTCTTCTTTCCTGTGCATCAAATAATCGTGAAAGAGGTAGTTGAACCTTCTGGGCTACCATGATATTCTTCTCTATTTTGGTAGCAACAACCAACACAAAGTCTAAATCACATACCTCCTTTTCCCTGAGAAAGAAACCAAAAGACCCATCAAATGCCTTGAAGTAATACAATAAAGCAATATCAGAATTGGGTCTAACATTTTGAGAATCTTGTTATATAGTTTAGAGAATCGAGTATTGAACTTGATGACTGTTTCATTCTCTTCATTGCGAATAGAGGTGAACGCATCTAACAAAAATGAGTTTTCCTGCATGTGCACCCATTTTTCAATAAACTGACGTTAGAGTGAATCCCATCCGTCAATGGAATTAACAAGCAGTGACTTATACCACGCTCATGCATCCCCTTTTAGGGTCTGCACAGACATCTTCATAACAACATATTTGTGCTCAACTTCTAAGTCATCAATGAATTTCAAGAAGTCGTTCACATGATCTTCAACTATGACAACTTAATTTTCTGCAAACTTTGGGAGGCGCTCACGATATTCCCTTGTCAACAAAGCATGAGGTTGTCCAGGAATTCGAGTTTGATCCAAAGGTGCAAATACAGTGAGAGAAAATCAAACTACAGGACCTACCATTGTACCAACAGGAATTGAAACCAAAGAAATAGAGGATGAAGATATACAGGGAACACTTACCACAACCGATGAACTAGTCAACAACATACTTACCAAAGGACTTACAGGTGTGGATGGTTGTGGCCATCGGCTTGACCGATGGGACTCAGGAATTGCTATCTATCTATTCTGGAACAAATGTTCAGGCTCGTTAAGGGATGGAAACAGACCTTGAAAAGGATCAAACCTTGGTGGCTTTCTTAACTTATCCAGTATGGATTCAATCCCTATAAAGAGTGGGGTCGCAAGGTGTGTTTGAAAATAAAAGAAAAATGAAAGCACTCACTCATGTTGTTAAGATTTGCAAGGATGGACAACTAATCCCTCGGCAACGGCGCCAATTTATTAGCACAATAATATGCACTGTAGGAAATGAAACGACTTTAGAAACCTGCAATGAGAAATCAGCATTAACATATAGTATATTTTTCCTAATTTGTCACCAACAAATCTCCTCTCTGTTTGGGTTGGTGCTTTTCCAACCTCTAGGGGGATTCCTAGCTGCTCATGCACTGAAATTACCCTATAAATCTACTTATAAACCTGTAAAAACTAAACATAAAATAATCCTTGGCATGCAATCAAACAGCCAAAGATGAGATGAGAGGAGTTTTGTAATAATTCAGAGGAAATTTTCCATTTGCAATAGCTTAAAAATGGTAAAAAAAGACATAGAAAGGTGCTCTAAGTGATAAATAATATCAAAATAAAGGCCTAAGAACTTCTAGAATGTCATGCAAAGAAACAATAATGTACCAACAAGTTCCAAGAGCCGAAGAGAAGGCATAGTCAAACTTTATTTTTAATTCATCGGAAGGTTGATTGCACCATGGAGACAAATACAAAACTGGTCCAATGATATCCCATGCACAAAACAAAAGAAGCAAGAGGATTAGAGAATGGGAGAAGAATGTTGCTACCAAGAAAAGATCCTCTCTTCACCTTGAGTGACCTCCTCCTTTTATCAATAATTGAGGTCGAATTAGCCATGCAAAGTGTTACCCACCAAGTTGCATTAGAATGGACTTGCAATTCAGCCACCAACGATTGAACAAAGACTTGTTCAAAATCAAAGTTCAAAAGTCTAGCCGGTCATTATGGCCCTGTTATCGCACAAGTTGTAGGTTGGAAAAAACCTAACCCAACCACCAAATGGTGAGAACTTAAAGAACACCTACCCACTGTCACCTTAGGCAGGTATTCATGTCACTTTAGAGATGATAGAATCACCTCAAGGGGAAATCCTGGTGACCCTAGGGGAAAAGAGATGGAAAGTGAAGAGACGAAGGAAAGTCCCCTTATAGGTCAAGATGGAAGATGCAAAAAGGCTTGGGAAAGAGTCTTGGTGGTATCCAAAGGTTGCCAAGAGATAAGAACACTTGCAAAGAATGATGTACCTTCCCGACACACAAGAACAAACCGAGTATATATGTATAATGTTAGGTGGACTAGCAAGTTAGGCTTGTTGTCCCTAATTGTAGCAGTAAACAACAATGTATATCAGCAAGAAAGTAAGTATTAAAGCTTCTAGACAATTGCTAAAAGTCCAACAGATGATGCAAGAGATAAGCTAGATAAACATTAGTAATACTCAAGAATGAAAGCACGAGATTTTAGCAATGAAACAAGGTTGTAATAAAAAAGTGTTTGCAGATATGTTTTGCAGCCTTATGGCTGTAGCAAACAAGTTGCTACACCAGTAAAATCAACCGTCAAAATTGTTGATGATTACAGTTGTGTGAGACATCCTCCAGGACACAGACTAATTGAGTCGACCTGAGAGAGAGCTCATGAGTTGGGTGTGTGGTTCCTATCTGAGACAGAATTGGAACGTAGTGATGGCCTCCTCCTTACAGAGAGTTGAGAAGAACTCCAGATGATTCTCCTGTGTAACGCAGTGAGAAAGGAGATCTGTTGAGTCAGACGTGCCTGTGGCTGAGCACAAGGTGAACGTGTGAGTTCCCATGAGTTGGGTGCATTGTTATGAGACTGAGATGAAGATGATGTTTTAGCCTCCTCTGAGCAAAGAGTTGAGATGATGAACTCCAGATGACTCTCCTGTGTAATGCAGTGGGAAAGAAGATCTGTTGAGTTGGATGTGTCTGTGGATGAGCACAGGTGAACGTGATCCTAGTGGCTAAGCACTAGTGAGTGTGGTTCTCCTGTGAGACACAGTGAGATAGAGATATGGACATCCCTATGGATGTGCCCCTAGTGGCTGAGCACTAGTGGGTGTATGAGATCCCTTGCTATATTGTTCAAGAGTCAGACTTACCTGTAACCTTAATTGTAATGTAAAGGGTACAAGTCGGCCCCACCTTAATGTAAAAGATAATTAATCTGGTAATTATTAATTATATTGTGAGTTAGTGAGGTCGGCCTTGTTGTGGCAATAGACACTTCCATTGACAGGTTCAGTCTAATATAAGTAAAGGTAAATTCCCCATTGAGGAATCATATCTCAAGTATGAGTTTGGAAATTTCAGCAAGTACATCTTCTTGGGAAAAGTGTGCACCTCTCTTGGGCGCTAGTCTTCTAGGGTCTGTGAGAACGCTTTTGTGTGCTAGGTTTTCTTGGTGGTGGTCTTTCTCTTGAAGAATATAGCAAAGGATTGGTTGGGTTTTCTTGTTGAGAAGGGTTTCCCAGGATACTTCTTGTGTACTTGTGCATGGTGTTTCTTCTTGTGATCTTAGTTGTTGCAACACAATTGTTTACGGTTTAAGAAAAATGCTAAAATGGAATGAACTTCATGCTTAAACCTTGCTTATTGAAAAATCAACATGGTATCAGAGCATAGGTCTTGAAGAACCCATTGCACAAGCAATTTTCAACCATCTCTCTCCTGCAAAACTGTACGACCCTCCTAGGATTTCCAGAAATTTCGTATGGCCTACCTTTCTGAGAGGTTTCATCACTTGGCACTTGGACGTTGGGGCTAAAAGGACCATAGGAGTGTACGGCCTCCTTCAGTGCACCTCCAGCAAGCTTCATATTGCAATTCCGAGCATTTTGACTTTTTGGCCCTAGGGTTTTGCTAATTTCTACAGAAAATTCAGAATTAGGGTTTCTGCAACTCTTTGAAGGAGCTCTTCAAGCTCACCAGTGTTCTCCTATCTTTTAAAGGATTTTTGTTGGCAGTCATAAGTCCAACAAAACCTAAAAGTGCTAGCCTAGCCTAGCCATTAGGTTTTATAGCCCAGTTGACAAGGGTTTGTGAAGAATCCAAAATTATGATGAACAGAACTATGATGGAAGATAAGCTTGATGGATCAAGCAACTTCAAACGTCAAGTTCCTGGAACACAAGACTTCAGAGGAAGACTTATTGTGGGTAATAAAAAAAGGTTTGCCAGAGACAGTTATCGATGAATGGAAGGAAGATGACGTCAAGACAAGGAAGCCAATCATCTACTCAAGCTCTTACATTGAAGGGCCAGCTTCAAAATAACAAGATGACAACAGGTGACACCATGACTACCTTCTTCATAAAGATCTCAAAGGACAGAGATCAACCAGGTGCCATTGGATAAATCATATCAACACCCTCAGGTATGCACTTGTATATATTATTTGTATCATTGTCATGAGGGAAATTGCAGGAGGAAGGAACCTTTGTTGAAGTCATGGATCTAGAGGGATCTCAGTGCATTCAGAGGAACAACGCACTGGAAGTGAAGACTCCAGGTTTGATTGTTTTAATTATCATGCCTCTAAACCTACATTTCCAAAAGCTTGTTACATTACAAGTAGGTGTTGTAGTTGTGACAACAATCCTTAAATTGTTTTGATTCTAGAGAAATACTCATTATTCTCCTTTAGGAGATATCCTTGTTTTGTTTTCCTTTCGTTTGTTTCCTTGTTCCAGGCAGGTTAACAACAAAGAAAGATGGTTATACTTCAGACTCCAGAGGGAGTCAAAACTATTTGAGAAGGAGGAAGAACAGAACCATCATTAAGGCAACCAATGCAATAATGCATGATCAGAATCTTTTTATGATCTTGTGGGCAGAAGCATGCATGATACTGTATATGTTCAGAACAGGAGTCCTCACCAGACTTTGAAAAACATAAACTCTCGAAGAAGCCTTCACCAGAGTGAAGCCTAAGATTGAACACTTCAGGATATTTGGGTGCCCAGTGTATTTTCATGTACCCAAAGAGAAGAGGTCCAAACTTGACCCTTCAGAGAGAAAGGATACATTTATGGGATAACAATGACTCTTCGAAGACATTCTAGATCTACATCCCCGGTCAGAAACAGATTGAGACAAGCAAATATATTATCCTTGAAGAAGAGATAGCCTTTCAAAGATCTAGAGAATCTCAGATGGAGATTGACAGTGAGACAATACCTTCTCCCCCTTCAGCAGTTCAGAGGGAGATAGACATTATTCCAGAAGATCCAGTTGCTCCAGTTGATATGTCCAGAGATATTGTAGTAAAGCATAAAAGGCCTGTCTAGAGTCAACAAAACTCTGCAGGAGGCAGAGGAACATACAAGTCTCTCAAGGGACATCCTGAGAAAGCAAAAGAGATTTTTCAAGCTATCCTTCAGCCATGAGCCACTTCATTGATTCTGAGACTCCCTACCATGAAGAAGCTATGGGTGAACAAGTATGGCAAGATGCCATAGCAGAAGAATACCAGTATATCTGAAAAACAAATGTATGAGATATTGTTCAGAGACCAAAAGGGAAGTCTGTGATAACTTCCAAGAGGATCTATAAGATCAAACATGTAACCTATGGAAGTGACAAGAAATACAAAGCAAGATCTATAGCCAGAGGATTATCACAAGCAGAGGGAGTGGACTATGATGAGACATATTGATTCAGTAAACCGATGCACTTTCATCTGTACTACCATCCATGAGTTGGAAACTACATCAGATAGATGGATTCTTGATGAGTTGGGGTTTCAGCAAAAGTGTTGCTAAACCAAAACTATATTACTACATTTGTGACAAAAGCCTGATTTTGATGACTTATTCAGGAAGTCATGTTGTTGGATACAAGTAAGCTTTGACTTCTGATTTCGAGATGAAGGATCTAAGTATGATACACTACTTCTTGGGACAAGAAATATGACAGAGGACCGATGAGATTTTTCCTGAGTCAAGGAAAACATACAGTGGGAATATTAAAGAAGTTCAGTATGACAGAATGAAAAACCACCGTGATGGATTTGAAGAAAATGAATGATGATGATTCAGACGAGATTGATCCACAGCTGGTTGGATCATTGATGTATCTGGTTAACACAAGACCTGATTCATGCTATGCAGTCAATGTGCTTAGTCAATCCATGACTCAACCGAGACAGACTCACTGGATAGCAGTAAAGCATGTATTGAGATATATACGAGGCACAGTTGGCTATGGCCTGAGATATGCCTCCAGTGTAAACTTGAGCTTGCAAGATATGCCGATATAGATTGAGCAGAGAGTACAGTGGACCAAAAAAGAACATCTAGTTGTTGTTGTCATGGTTTCCTGGTGCAGCAGGAAACAAAGCTCTGTGGCCTTGAATACCAAGAAGCAAAGTATATATCATTGAGTGTGCGAAGCAGTGCAGCTTCGTAAACTTCTCACAGATTTACTTGATCATGAGATGGATTCTATGATTATAACCAGAGTTGTGTGAAGCTCTTTGAGAAACTTGTGTTTCATGATAGATCGAAACACATTGAGATAAAATATCATTTTCAGAGACATGATGCAGGGGAAAGCAATACACATGTTGTACCTTCCTACACAAGAATAGATTGCAGACACCTTCACCAAACTGGCTTGGTGAAGAATACCTCTCTAGTTGAGAGGGAGTGTTGATGACTACAGCCAAGACAAAGTTCGAGTACTTCCATGCGAGACTTGGCCTAATGGAGAATGCCTCCCTAGCTGAGAGGGAGTGTTGATGATTACAGTTGCGTGAGACATCCGCTAGGACACAAACTGATTAAGTCGACCTGAGAGAGAGCCCATGAGTTGGGTGTGTGGTTCCCATCTGAGACAAAATTGGAACGTAGTGATGGCCTCCTCCTTACAGAGAGTTGAGAAGAACTCCAGCCTCCTCCTTACAGAGAGTTGAGAAGAACTCCAAATGATTCCCCTATGTAACGCAGTGAGAAAGGAGATATGTTGAGTTGGACATGCCTATGGCTGAGCACAAGGTGAACGTGTGAATTCCGTGAGATCGGAAGAGC
>CBVK0100603229.1:0-16964 GCA_900067695.1 Picea abies | reverse complement strand
GTTTCCGCATTTGTTTTATTTTATTGTTCCACGGTCCTGTTTTTCTAACAGAAAATGATTAAGAAAGGAGCCCACCTTTTCCATTGTTATGCAATGGAGGGAGCCTCTAACGAAATAGAAAATTGTGGCAATTATTGAGTTCCCTAACCCAAAATTGATCACATCATTAGGGGATTCCTAGGTCTTATAGGGTACTACAATAGATTTGTAAAAAAACTTGTAGAGATTGTGGCTCCACTAACAACATTGTTGAAAAAAGATGCCTTATAGATGGAATGATGTAGCTAAAGTATGTTTTAAGAGGATGAAGACTTTATTGACATCCACTCTTATTTTGGCTACCCCAAACTTCACAAAACCATTTGCCCTCCAATGTGATGCTTCGAGAACATGTATAGGAGCTATGCTTATGCATGATAATCACCCCATTGCTTTCAAAAGTCAAAGATTAAAACCAAAGGCACGGACAAAATCTACATACAATAATAGGGAAATGTTGGAAATCATTCATGCTTTGGTAAAATGGAAACAACACCTAATGGGAGCCAAATTTCTAGTCAAAATAGACCACAATAGTTTCAAATATTTCCAAACCAAAAGAGTCTCTCATCAAAACAACAAAAATGGGTAAGCAAAATCCAAGTTTGTGACTTTGAGAGTCTTTATAAGAAGGGTAAGGAAAATATGGTTGTCGATGACTTATCAAGAAAATATAAAGGTGATGCTACTCTATGTGTTATTTCAATAGTCATTCCCGAATGGATCTCAAATGTTCAAGCTAATAATGTGAAAAGGCCAGAAATAAAGAAGCTAATCAAAGAAGTTGAAAGCAACAATGTAACCAACTCATTTTTTACTTTGGAGAATGATACACTTTAGTACAAAGGAAGAATATATTTACGCAACTCTTCCAAGTTCAAAATCCAAATCTTAAAACAGAATCATGATTCTCTGACTACAGGGCATGTGGGGTTTTTCAAAACATACTACAATATACGACAATCCTTCTTTTAGAAAGGAATGAAGGCTAATGTCCAAAAATATGTGGTCGAATGCAACACTTGTTAGAGCCAAAAGTTTGAATCAATGGCATCTCTAGGTCTCCTTCAACCCCTTCATATTCCAAATCAGAAATGGATGGATATATCTATGGATTTTATCATGGGTCTTCCCGCCTTAAATGGTAAAGACAACATTTTTGTAATCGTAGAGCAATTAACCAAATATGTTCACTTCATTGGAATATCATCAAAAGCTAAAGCCAAAAAAGTCGTTGATAGATATGTAAAATATATCTATAAGCTCCATGGGTTTCCCAAGGTTATCGTCAGTGATAAGGATCCCAAGTTTACCAACAATTTTGGAAGGAATTCCACCAAGTTGGGACCACCTTAACCATGATCACTTCATACTATGCCCGAATAGGCAGAGAAACCGAAGTGGTAAATAAATGCCTTGAAGGATACCTATGAAATTTTGTGAATGATCATCAATCGCAATGGCACAATTGGCTACATCTAGTAGATTGGTGGTATAATACTACATATCACACTTTTGGAAAAAAAAGACTCCCTTTGAGGCCTTATATGGCTATCCACCATCAATAAAAGTGTATGGTGTCACCAATTTCAAGGCCTTGCTATGAAAAACTAACTAGCTACTTCTAATGGAATCCTTCATATCCTAGAGACTCATCTCAAGCAAGAAAGGAATCAAATAAAGCAACGCGTCGACTTGAAGATAACTAATCATGAATTTGAGGTAGGAGACTAGGTGTTTGTCCGACTACAACCGTACAAACAAAACTCACTCAAAAGGCAAGGTGCTCCATCCTTGTTTGATTAAGAGACAAGGTGCCCTTGCATTTTCTAGTCTCTCTAGCATTGTCTCATTTTCTCCTATTCATCCTTGCTTTGTTTAGGGACAAGGTGCCTCATCCTTACTCCCTTTAGGGACAAGGCATATTGCCTTCACTAGTGAGTCTAGCATTGCCACCTTTTCTCTTTCTCATCCTTGTTCCATTTAGGGACAAGGTGCCTCATCTTTGTTCTATTTAGTGGCAAGGCACCTCATCTTTGCTTCATTCAGGGGTAAGGTGCATTGATGTCATCAACTTGTCTATGTTTTTACCTTTTCTCCTACTCATCCTTGTTCCATATAGAGGTTGCTACATTTAGGAGTAAGTTGCCTTACCTTCGTTGTCTTATATGTTATGGCCATTTTTTCTCCTACTCATCCTTGTTTTAGTAATGGGGGACAAGGTGCCTCATCCTTGTTTTATGCTCAAGGAAAGTTTCCTTTCCTTTGTTGGTTTTCTTAGTGTTGGCGTGCTTTCTCTTACTCTCCCTTGCCTCACCTCAAGGCAAGATTGATTTTCCTTAACTAGTCTATCTAACTTTGTTACTTATTTCTCTCGTTCTCCCTTGTTCAACTCTAGGAAATCTTTCCTCACTACCTCCTTCCTTATTCCTTTTGAGGTGGGTGTCACATGGCTTCCTTTCCTCCCTCAAGGACATATGCTAACATTGTTTTCAAGCTTTTGTTTGTCTCAAAGGTACAGATGTCCCCTTTGGCATCTTCAATAAAATGGCTCCTTCTTCAACATGCCCCAACATGATTTTATATGGCAACATCAACACTTAGGTAAGTGAAGGTATCATTGCTCCTTACCTTTCTCTATTTCATCTTCGCATTTACTTTCATTGTCTAATTGTTTCTTGCTTGATCGTGTGGAAGTTAGATCTTGCTTTCTTCTTCCCTTTACCAAAATCTCTCTTCTTGCTCTATACATTGCTTGTTAACATACACCCACAAGTGACACATGTAGTTGCACACTTGCATTGGTATAGGGGCATGTCAAGTTTCACAATGGATATTAAGCATAACCTTATCACATAGTGTAATTCCCTCCTTATGTCAACAAATTTGCTCCTACTACCTTTACCAATAGGCACCCTCTTATTTTCTCATGCATCTTTTTTTTTAAATTGTTATTGCCTTTTTTCTCTTTGTCTTCTACTACTTCCCTGCCTTTCGATCTTCTTCATGGCAACTCATTGCTCAACCACTTCATGAATTATAGTGCATGCCATAGGGGAAAATGTAATCCATGGTTTCTACACTTCATACCAACCATACACTTATCCCATCATATATTAATGTGTAGGGTGCATTAAGGTGCATTGACCATACACAACCTATTCCAGGACAAGACCAAGGCCCTCCTCTTTGTCTTAGTTATGATTCATGGTGTGTTACAATGTCTCCTTTTGAGTTCCTTGTTATAGTGTAGATGCACAATTGTAGTTTCCCATTTTGATGTCTACTTCCATGGTAGGGTTCCCTTTTTGTCTTTGTCGTCCCACTATCGCATGTTTGGCCATGTTAGGTACTTTGGCCAACCCATTTAAGCCCTTCATTTATTGTTTTGGATCTCTCTTAGGCATTGTGCACTAATTGAGACCTTGGTTAGTTATGAAGCCTCCCTTGGGTCTCCAAACGTCCCTAATCTATTAGGGTGTGCTCTTTGAGGCACTTGTTTAGTCAAACTTTACCCTAACTTGAGTGGTATTGATGCCAGAACCAAACTACTACTTTACTAACCATGGCATGCTTATTTCCTATGGTTCGTTGATTCCTACAATATAAAGGATGGTATTTTTGGAAAATACCTACAGTTTGGCAGCTTGCCTATGGTACAATGTGTCAAAAGCCATGGTTGGCTTTTTCTAGAAGGAACACCTACTCAATGGTTAATGCAATGGTTGACAATGCCACTCAAGCATTCCCTGATCTATTTAAGTCACTCCATAGCTCCTTTTAAGGGTTCCAAATCATATTCTCTCATACGTTGAAACTTTGTTGAATTGCTAGCTCTCTTGTGATCTTGTGAACTTCTGATCTCATTCCACTTTCCATGCTCTTGGGCTTGTTAGGATTTGTTATCTCTATCAACCTTTACCTATTTGGAGGATGCTAGATGTGGTACTTTCCTCTCCATTTGGCTTACGTGTTCCTTGGCTGCTTTGGTTAGCTTGATTGAAATGTTTGGTTTTGTCATTGTTCACATCTGGTCATCCAATCTTTCGAGTCTAGGGAAGCTTCAACACAAGTATGTGGGTGACAAGGTAACCTTCTCAACGAAGGGGACATAGATAATCATACTTACTTTGAGTTATCTTCAGTTGTATGCTCCACTTGCTTGTTCCTTTATTTCATTTCATTTGGAGGTAGCATGTCCTGGTTTGTTCCACAAAAGAAATAATGCTACACAAGTATGTAGAGTAGGTTCCAACCCTCTATGTTGCTTAATGTTTATTCTCTTCCTCTAAGCTGTTGTAGTTTGTTTTAGATCTAGTGTAGAAAAGGGTTAGTTTAATTCAAAATCTAGTTTAGGGCTTTCGCCCATCTAGGATGTGAAATAGACCCTATATTTCCTTATTGGTTGCTTGGTCATAAAAAGGCATTGGGTAAACTTAATGCTTATCGATTCCTATTTACATTGGGTAGTTAATTAGGCTGCATACTTTCTCCTTTTATTTCAGTACTTTCCTTTTCATAACCTAATTAACACACATATCAGGAAAAGGTAAGTATACCAACGTTAATATAGCCTAATGGTTAAAAACATGTATTCCCTCCTTGAAAGTCAAGGATTCAACCATACAAAAAAAGAGTAAGGTATGTACATCTTTCTAAACTAAGCAATCGAATCCTTAATTAAACAATCAGATCCTTACACGGAAGAGATACCTATCAATCAACTTTCAATAAATTTAACTAAATATTTCATTATCATTTAAGTGTAGATTTTAACCATAAACTATATATTCATACAATCTAGACCTTTAAGTTCCTTTACCATAACTTCATATTTTAAAATATAAAAAAATTACAAATGTTTTTTCATAACTTCAATCCAAAAATATGTCAAAATTGAATGCTATGTCTTAAATATGTTCAAACATTGCATATTATTTAAAAGCATGTCCATATCGATATCGATTCATTTATTGTTCAAAATTTGTCATGTCAATTTGTGGTGATTAAATTAGCGGATGCAATGCAGTGACTAAGGTCAAAACTATAACTTACCGGTATCTGGCTAAAGAAAACAATGCTGCTGTTAATAAGCATAGACTTCACGTTCTGCAAAATTATGGTGTAATACTTTGTATCACCAATAGTCTGCACAAGAACACTGCCCATCTTTGAAATGATGGAAACGGTTAGCATCTCTGACAACAAGTTCACGTTCTGTGATCTTGGAGATGAACTTGGTGGCAGAATGACAATCTCCACACACTCTAAGATTCTTGACAATCCGGATCAGCATCCCGGGAGGTGTGCTGATGAGCCCAAATGCAATAGCCAGTTTTTCGCTGTGATGGCTGAGAATATGTTCCTTCTGTTCATCTTCAACATCATGCAACACAAAGTTTATATCAGGGACATATCCTGCTGCCTTCATCTGCCCGGACAACCTCTCCAACATTGCAAAAATTTCCTGTTTTTGAGGGTAAACTTTGTCTCCAATGGCAAAAGCATACACCTTGTTATTAACCTCAATCCAGGTGCGCCCTGGCTCTTTCTTCACCCTCCTGCCTTTCATCATTTCTCTCACCTTTTCTACATCGTCCCACCTGCCAGCTGCTGCATAAATGTTTGATAGAACAACATAATGTCCAGCATTTTCCGGATCTAAATCAAAGAGTCGTTTGGCCACATATTCACCTAGTTCTATATTCCTGTGAACCTTGCAGGCACCAAGGAAAGACCTCCACAGAGCAACACCTGGTTCTATTGGCATTTTCTGTATGAAGTCCCATGCCTCCTCCAGTCTATTGGCATTTTCTGTATGAAGTCCCATGCCTCCTCCAGGCGACCACTTCGGCCGAGAAGATCAACAATGCACCCATAGTGCTCCAACTCAGGTGCAATGCAATAATCTGGCCTCATACGATAAAAATACCGCAAACCTTGCTCCACCAAACCTGCATGGCAGCAAGCAGACAGAACTCCAAGGAAAGTTACACGGTCGGGCTCTATGCCTGAGCATTGCATTAGCTCAAAGAGCTCGACAGCCTCCATTCCATGCCCGTGTATCCCATATCCACCAATCATAGCATTCCATGAAACAACAACCCTTTTGGGCATTTTGTCAAACACTTTGCGTGCCTCCTTTATGCTCCCACATTTGGCATACATATCCACAAGGGCATTCCCCACAACCACTTCTGATTCAAACCATCCACAAGGGCATTCCCCACAACCACTTCTGATTCAAACCCGCTTCTAGCTATCTCTTCATGAACCTCCTTACCTTCACGGCCCACGGCCATATTGGCGCAAGCCGAAAGCACAGAAGCAAAAGTGACAGAGTTCGGCTTCGTCCACGTCCCCATCCGCACCATCTCTCTAAAAGTCCCCAGAGCGACATCAAAATGTCCAGTCTGTGCATATCCTGCAATCAAGGAACTCCATGACACAACATCTCGTTCAGCAATTTTGTCAAACACTTCGCGTGCATCCTCCAAACTCCCACATTTGGCGTACATGTCAACAAGAGTATTCCCCACAACGACATCAGACTCGTATCCACCTCTAATTATAGCTCCATGTAACACCCTGCCATCTTCCAGAACTCCCGACTTGGCACTCGCAGGAAGAACGCTAGAAAACGTGAATTGGTCGGGCTGAATCCCTGTTTCCTTCATTGCATAAAACATCCTCATGGCCTCTTCACAGTGCCCATGCCAAACGAAAGCTGAAATCATCATGTTCCACGAGACCACATTTCTCTTCGGCATCGCGTCCAAAACACGGCAAGCTTCCACCAAAGTCCCGCACTTGGCATACATGATTTCAAGCTTGGTACCCAAATAGGTGTCTGGGCTGAATCCTGTTAAAATGATGTGGGCATGGACTAGTTTTCCCTCTGGAAGGGCAGTGAGATCGATGCAGCTCTGCAAGAGGGAGGCATATGTGGAGGAGCTCGCTTGAATGCCTCGCCAGTCCATCAGATTCATGGCGTGCAGTGCCTCTTTCAATCGCCCCTCCTTGGATGGCGATTTCACGTTCTCACACATGCTGCCACTGGTGCTCTTGGTACTGCCATTAGCCTTGGCATGTGGTGGAAATGGCTTGGTGGTTGTTGTTACAGTGGAGATAAGGTTGAATAAGAGGTGTTGTTTTTTCTTCTTCTGGTTCCACAATGGCTGTGCCATTGTTGCTGTTTTTGCTTTTAGTTGACTTCATAAGCCATTCGATGACGGAATCCATCGCTGGGAGTCTGAGCAAACAACCTCGAGGTTTTGGGTTTTGGAAGATGTATGCTTCCAACGCGAGTGCATTCGTCCTGGACCGGTATCTACTGAATGGGAGGACTATGCAACCTACAAGCTTTTGAGTTCCTTTGTGTTGGAGCCCTCCGCCCACAGACTTGCAATTTGGCAAATGAAGAAAAGAGAGATTAGGAAGGGGTTTCTGTATTTTTTTTCTTTTTCTTTATTTTCCAATTTCTCCTATTTTTCATGAGGGCCATGCACGGCATGCCCTTGCTTTTTCTCCTTTTCTTTTTCTACTTTAATTTTAATTTTTTTTTTTTAATTTCGGAGGATATCAAAAACATAGTTATCGGTGGGGCCCGCAAGGTATCCAAACTTGACACATCATCATACAATGTCCAATTAAAGCAAATGAAGTATCATATAAAATGGAAATTTTTGGGTTAATTTTTTATGAAAAATGATTTAACAATTTTCATTTTATTGATTCAAATTTTATAGTTTAAAAGTGGTAAATATTTTCTAGAAATTATATAAAATCTTTATAAATTTAATATTTTTACAAAAATATCGCCAAATATTTTATGGTTAGCATTTTAAGAATTAATAATATTCGCTAAGGTTTCTACATTTTGAGATAAGTATAGATCCTTAAAAAAAATCTTGAGATTCGAAAATGTTTTGATGAGTATTTCAACGATGTGGACCCACCAAGTTAACATAAGGTTTACAAGTGCTATTTCCACTGACTTGAAACTCTACCATGCAAGTTGTGCCTAAACCATGCCATTATAACTAGTACAAATATTTGTGACATCTCTAACTAAGTCATCTGAAGTCGGAATGGGTAAAATGAGGTGTCATTGGAAAGGTATTAGAATATAATACAACATGGGAGCTCTGATTTTCTAATTTACATGCTATAAATATTATTTTATAAACCCAAGTCAGAATTGAGCAAATAATGGCTCATTGAAAGATTATCTTGAGTCGTACAAGATGTAACCACTAGATTTTATTAAAATTGAACATAAATCATTTTATTTTCTGTGAAATATCTTACTCATGTGGAACTCACCCAATGACCAGTGAAAGGGGGGCAATGTTGATTTTTTTGCAAACTAGGCACCCTTCTCATGAAATGTGAACTAATCAGACTTGACATAGGGAAAACTAACATGGGTGGGTTTTATAAATTGAAAATAATTATGGGATTTTCTTTCCTAAGTCCAAAATATTATGGTCTTGAGACAAGCTAAGGATGGTAGAATTGAGGATGATTGAGTGTCACATAGCTACTATTGGGCACTATGGCCTGGATGCCTATTATGAAGGTGTCTCATGGGTGATACTAGGCTAGAGAATATTATAACTATGAAATACATTTATCCCTACTATATCCAATTCAAGGACTAAGGCCTTTACCAAGTTGAAACTTCAACCCTATCACTGACTTGGACAAAGAAAAATTTACTTAAATTCAATCAATGATACTCTTCTAAGGCCTAATAAGTCGTTATGTTGTTGAAGTAATCATTGAAAAAAAACCTCTTCCACTCTTTAATGGGGCAAGGGTCATAATGACTATGACTCTTACCACTTTCTTCTATTAAAACTAGAATTTGAAAGGATACTTGGAGAAACCCTCCTACTAACTTAGGAAGATATACATTGAAAAACAACATGTTAAGCCTAAATCAAATTTTTGGGTAACACCTAAAAAATAGATATGAAAATTTCATGCATTTTATTTTCAAAATATCAGCTGCGGGGAATGCATGTGACCTCCCTTAAGCTAGACATCTCTTCTATTAATTGCCTTTCAAACATGCTTACACAAGTGTAAGAGCACTCATCTTTTTAGAGTTAAACCAACAATTATATTTTGCTCTATACTTTGACTCATATATTTATACAAACACATGACATGTAAACATTTATAGAAACACTTGGTATACAAGGTAAGTACAACAAATAAGGGGATAAGAACAACAAATCCATAGACATGAAACCTACAATTAGTTAAGAACTTCCATAGAGTGTTTCTGCACTTTTAAAAAATCATCTGGATCTTGAAAATGGGTTGTGAAAACCCCATTTTTTAATTCAAAATGAGGGTTCCAAGTCTGTATGGCATGAATGCCCCCCAATGTTTGTATGATCAGTTACAGAAACAAGAGGGGATGTGTTTATTAAAAAATAGTTTAACAATAGATCTTTTAACTAGGCCATGAATTTCTAAAACATAAAAGTACCAAATTTCCCCAAAGATAAATGTATCAATTTGACTGATGATGATTGAAATTAAAAATATTATTCAAACTCTCACTTGTCTAAAATTAACATAAAAGACTATAACTTTTTTCAAGCATTTTACCAAACACTTAACAAACATACTTCAAGTTATAGCTATACATGAAGATAAATAAACTAGATTCACTTTCCAGTAAACAACACATCATGTAAGCCAAGTTATTGCATTTACAACCAAGAATATCATTTTTCCATGTAAAGTTCTAACTTATGGCTTATCAACAAAAGCAATTTTATTCCACATATTTTCCATATTAATCTTCTTGTTGTTTACACATGTTTATCATGCATTTCATGGATAAAACTAACATGTAAATGCACTTCCAACCAACCATAGGTCAATACCAATAGACATATAAAAATCCAAATTGACATCTATATAGCAATTACTATTTCTATAGCTAACACAAACAACAACATAATCTTTAACATAAAATGCCAAAGAAATTACAACTATACCTAATTTGAAATCCATATCTAATAGTTGGAAGAACGTCCAAGCTCCAAATTCCTTGCTTTATCCAACTCAAATTGCACCAAAAGCGTTCCTCCAACCCTACCATACTCGGCGAAAACATCTTCCGCTAAGACCCTCGAGCTATGTGATATCACAATTAGGAACTGAAATAAATCCAATAGTAGAATATGTTTCAATAGATGGATTTTTCCACCTAATAAACTTGCCATCTTCAGATAAGGGATTCAATTTTGTATTACTCAACCTCCTTCTAGATCTAATTAACCTAGTGACTCATTTTTCATTATGCTCTGATAGAATTCTGACAACATTTTAGTACAATGTTGCCTTTGCACCCCTACTATGCACCCCTCAGTCATAACCATGAAATAATGACTCTTTCCCCTATTCCCAAGTTGAAAGTATACAGTCCACATATTTTGCAAAGAGAGACTCTCCACCTCTATCAATGCTTCTTGGTTATGTCCCACACCCATATGTTGGTGAGTTAGAATGTCATTGCCCTAGATAATGAAAAATTGAACAACGTAGCATCTGAACAATAATTAAAAACATTATTCCATTGTCAAAATATAAATTTTCTACATAGAATGACCTTTATATAGTTATACGGAATATGTACATCATGTTTGATCATGTCTCCCTTTTTATTTTAATATATATTATAATTAACTACTTAATCATTAACTAAGTTATACTATTTACCATCCTCTGGGTCCCCATACCATTTTACATTGCACATGCATGCACACATGCATCTCAAATACATCAATACATAACATTCCATATTCAAACTTCAATCTCTTCATATCACAAATTACCCCTCACGGATCTTATGGTCAAACTCCCACCTTAAGGTTCTCCCTAATAGTCCTAATCACATAATATCATTACAATTAGTGATTCAATCATATCACAACAATATACATAAAGTCATGCATCATCAACATGTCATCAAATGAAATTATGTTCATTTAATTATGCTTCCACAACATATAGTTAGGCTTCCACATTCTTCCCCTATGTGGAATTAACACCACCCAAGAGTCCCATGGATCATACGAACCTGCCACAACTCACACTTGCTTAATTAGTAATAATTATCATCAAGTGACTAAATGACATCATCCAAGTATCTAAACCATCACTCATTAATTCATTGCATAAACAATCACCTCGTCGTCATTACATACAACTACTTAACTCAACAAACAAGTATACAAAATACTTATCGTTTACAAAGAACATTCTACATGTCACATTTGTAGATAAGCATTCAATGACATGACCATAGAACTCATCAACCAACATCAAATTAACCTCCGAATCATGTGCAAAACAAAGTTAAGCAAGAAGGGGCATTACAATGAACATGTGTGTACGAGTTTGTGAATTTGTTACTTAAATTGTCTAAGAAGTTTTAGTTTGGAAGTTGTAAATTTGATATTTGTGGGCAAATCCTATTAATTTTATGAGCTCCTTAATTGTATATTGTTTGATGAAAAATAAGAGATATAACAATTAATTTAGTTACAATGATTTAGCAAAGATTGAAATTTAAATGAGAAAAATATTACACTCAAATTTAAGCAATAAAAAAAAATCATTAGAAATTTGAGTGTCGCTAGTTGTCCCTAGCAAAAAAAATAGAGGTAATTGGGCCTCTAGGTGGTGACATAAATGAATAGTAATATTAATTTTTGTACTGGAATGCATAAGTTTAACAACTCTAAAATGAACTCTAATAACTTAAAAGAAAAAAAAAAAAAAAAAAAAAAAACATCCAATTTCCTTGGATTTAAAGAACTTAGGCATTAAAAGGCTATGCTAAGTGTTATTTTTTGTTTTAACTAAGACTACATTATATTTTATTTTTTTTGAAAGAAGATAGTGAACTTAAATGAGAAATTCTAAGCAAGCAAGACAATGATAATCTAAAGCTTATTGTTCTAATTTTCTCTATGATTTCTCTCAAGTCCATTTAAGAGCTTTGAAGAGCATAAGCAAGACAACGATGATGTAGAGCATATTGTTCCAATTTTATGTGTAACATACTCATCTACTAACACAAAATTTAAAACCCCTTGTACATATAAAATGAACCAAGGGGCAACAAACTCATAATTTAACATGCATCTAACAACATATTTTAAAACATGAATGCAATTGCATAATTTAACATGCATCTAACAACATATTTTAAAACATGAATGCAATTGTTCAAGAAAAACAACAAACACACACATTTACATAAAACCATTTACACAATGTAATTAACAACATAAAGAATAATAGAAAACTCATTTGTTTATAAATTAACCAACTGACTGCGTGTGAAAAGCTTTCCTCCCAACCATAGTCTTGATGTTCATTTTCTCTCAACAAGAAGCCACCCCTAAGATGAGACTATGAGTCCACAAGGAGGTTTGTCTCTCTTGGTTGTCTATTCTCCACAATCAGCAACCCAAAACCCAAGTTCTACTCCAAAAACAGTTCCAATCCACTAGTTCTCTCCCCCACAACCTGCATAACCCAAGGAATGGGATCCCCCTTCACTGTACATAGTCCCTCAAGCCTTCCCACTTCCCTTCGGGGATCCATTTCACTTGGTTGTATAGGAATCTCCCAGTTGGGGACTCTAGGAACTCTCAACTACTCCAAGAGTGTTCACAACAACCTTCACAAGGCTCTTGAGCCATTTTCTCAACAGGAAAATGCTCCACATGCCACATTCACAGCATAAACACAACGAAACAATGGCTTCCCTCAAGCACGACATGGTTGGTTCTCTTCCTAGCACTTGAAACTCCTCTCTTTCTTCCCAAAATCAACATGTAAAAACTATCTTCTTTTTCCATATGGATTTCCCTTTTTCCTAAGCAAGTTGACTCTCACACTCCCAAATCTTGATTGTACTTCAACCCTATGCTCTCAATAACTAAGGAATGTGACTTCTCACACCGACCCTCTTATATGTATTCAATGATTGAGCTCTCATACACTCAAGGGGGGAATTAGAAGGTAAAGATACATTAACTTATGATAATAACACGAGTTTCCCCTTGGAGGCCCCTTTAGCCCCCTCTCTTGTGGAATCATACCCCCCCAACATTATTGTCCCTCTCATATCATAGCCAGTGATTATTATTTTATTAACTATTTCAATGTACCATTTACATTGTTTGGCCCTTGACCATATTAATCAATATGGGTTCTTCACCCCAAAAATATTGACTAACTAGCCTAAATCACATTTATACAATTACATTATAATTTGTGGAGACTAAAAATAGGGATGTTATGTTGAGAATGTAGCAAGGAAGGTCTTCCACTAGATTGCAACGTCCTAGCATGGTGGGGGACAATGAAACATAGGCCAAGTTGATTATTTAACTTTTACTAAAGTCTAACTTAGGAAAAGGATAGTTGATGTGTTATATTCTTCAGTTGATTTTATTGAGCACCTTTTCTAAGGTTTAAGTGAAAAATAATTTAAGTTGTAGTATTTTAATCTTGACCATTCATCTCATCATGAGGGAGATATTTAATCTCAACCCTTAATCATTTTTGGATTAGGGTTTCACTTTTTCATGGAGGTATAAGGAAATTTATTTGGCTAGGAGGGTGCATTATGCATGAGAGAGATCGACTTGAGGAGAATCGATCTAGGGTTTGTGAGAGATAAATTTTGCAGGAAGACAAAGGAGAATTTCCACCAGAGAATTAGACCATTTCCAGGGTCAAGCAGAGGCCGAATCACTCAGCCACATAAAGGAGTTGTACAGGGTGACGCAAGGCACATGCAGGGATTGTATGACTCACGCAGAGGCACTTGTGCAAGGTTTTGCTAAATCTCTAAAGTCTTAGAGGTTGAGAGAGGAGCCGTACTTTATCTTGGAGGCATTTCATTGAGGTTTGGATCAGTATTTTGTGGAGGTCGATTTTTTGTAAGAAGATCTCTATATTTTCCTACTAAATAATAAAATCTCCAAATTTGTTGCATTGGTTCTCCCTCCGGGGTTTTTCCAGGGACTACTTGTCCAAAAATATTTGTGTACCATTGATGTGATTGTTTTTATCTTCTACTGTTAAATTCTTGGTTATTATTTTTTTTTTGTGCAATTTTATTTGTGAAAATAACTTAGCTATAATTATAAATCAGAAAAATTGTGGTTCATTTGTTGCGTTTAAAGAAAAATTCACATTGTATTAGAGCAGGATTGTTGAAGAATTAGTATCACAAGTAGATAATTGAGATCTAAGGCCCATAATCAAAGCAACGCTGGAGTAAGGCAGTGTAAGGGGTTGAGTTGTGAGGGTTTGAACAAGAACAACAACACTTTTAGAAATGTCCTTGAGTTTGAGGGTTGAGGATCATCTACAAGGGGCTCAAAACTAACCCACTTGGAAAGAAAGAATGACTATGGTGTTGGTTGTTAATCATGTCCTTGAGCATACACCAGACAGTGCAGCTGCTCCTACGGATGCAACACAATTAGCCATTTGGAAGAATGGTGAGGCTAAGGCAAAGAGCCTAATTCTTGATGGGATTAAAGATCATGTGATCCCACATCTCACAGGAAATAGTTCCGCAAAGGATATGTGGAAATCCTTGAGCGATCTCTACCAACCAAAGAATGAGAACAAGGTAATGGTGTTGTGTGAGAGATTACGCATCTCTAAGATGGCCAAGGGAGATCTAACAATGGGGGTGAATACACCTCTATGGAATTTGTGGATTATTGTGCAGCAGTAGGGATCAAGAAGGAACTCACGGTTCCTTACAACCATCAACATAATGGAGTGGCTGAGAGGAAGAACAGGACCATAGTCAAAGCATCACGGGTGATGATACATGATCAGGGTTTGCCACTATTTTTTTGGGCAGAGGCTAGTCACAGTGTTGTTTATATACAGAACAGGAGTCCCCACACAACTTTGGGGAAGATGACACCTGAGGAGGTATTTACAAGTACCAGGCCAGATGTGAGTCATTTTTACATCTAGGGCAGTGTATGTTATTGTCATGACCCTTCGAAGAAGAGGATGAAGATGGACCCCACAACAGAAAAGGGGATTTTAGTTGGTTATAGGCTTCCAAGGCCTACATGATCTTTATACCAGCACGCAAAAAGATCATTGTGTGTAGGGATGTACATTTCAAGGAGGAGCATGTATTAAGGAGGTTGAAAGATTTACCAACAAATTTAGAAGACTAGCAGGGATAGGACTCAGGGGTCAAGACAGATGAGTAACAGGGTCAGAGATCATGATCACAACAACAGACATAGGGTATAGGATCATGTACATGTATTCATAGGGAGACTATTGAACAGGATCATCAGGAGCTAGATGATGAGGAGGAGGAGGAATGTGATGCACTTCCATAAGAGCGAGACACTAGGCCACGACCTAAGTGGTATAAGTCCACAGTAAGGGATTCTAGGCTGGCAGGTCTTCCAGAGAGAGACTTCAAATGAAGTAAACCACCAGAGAGACTTGGTTACATGGTATTAATGACACAACTTATTGATGTACAACCTTCCACTGATGAACAGGCTACACAACATGGAGTGTGGTAGGAGGCCATGATGGAGCAATATACCTCCATTATGAATAATGATGTATGGGAGATGGTACCCAGGCCTGAGGGAAAGAATGTGGTTGGATCCAAGTGAATCTACAAGGTCAATCATGCAACATACAGAAGCATAGACAAAGCATGTGCTTCACTACCTTGGAGGTACAATGGAGTATGGGTTATTTGTCACACACCCAACCCCTTAAGTACCTTTTAGAAGAAGGGGTATTAAATTTTTATTTCTTCTAACGATGTTAAATCTTCTCTATCACAACTACATCATCTTATACTCTTAAAGAGCTTTCAAACGACAATAATTTCACCCAGAACTGAGCTCTGGAACGAGAGTTATGACTTTTCAAAGTTATAGGGTCTACATAGGCAACATCTCTCTTAATTCCATGTGGAATCCATGTGATATCTCAATGTCCATGCCAACTGACATGGTGACACCCTAGTCCTGATGTGGCACTAGCCTAGTCTGCCACAGTGGAACTTTGGTCCACATAGGCATGCAACCATCATCACTCGGAACTTCTCCCAACACACTCTTTTCTTCCCTCAAATGAATACGGTATCACAGATTATTCCCTCTTGATACCGTCTATTCAAAGTTTGAGCAATTTCCACATTCTCGCTACACCGAACCCAAGGTATCAAGGAATTATTCATTTCCCCTCGATGGACGGTCTCGATGCACATAAGATCTCATGACCTTCCGCTAGGATCCATTCGATGTCTAAGGTTTACCCATCCTACTGAACCCCACTCAACTTGTCAACCATTTAAATATTGACACATGTCATCACACTGATGCTCTTAGCCAGCCTCAACTCATCCTTCTATCTCGATTTTCCAAGTGGTGCCCATGATAATCAATGATTGAGATTGAGTTTCATTTATCTCCTAGGTCACTATCACCACAATGCACATGTCTCTTTATGTGGCATGTGGCTCAGTATCCACTTCGACACTTGGACCCATCACCACTCGCCATGTCACCATAGGGTGCCTAAGCTCGCTTGGCCAGAGAATGATATTTATCCCTCTCCTATAAACCGATTAAAATACTTAATTAATACTTCTTAAAATACCACTCTTTGGTATTTAATTACTTAAATCTCATTAGGAATAATTAATATTCACTAATTATTCACCCTTGTAAACATATTTTCACTTAGCCAAAAAAATTATTTAATTACCATTTTGGGATGATTACCCTATAAGTTAATTAATTATATCATAACATAATTTATATTATGTTCTAATATAATTATTTTTGACTGGAGAGTATTTAGGCTTATAA
>CBVK0100603228.1:0-16964 GCA_900067695.1 Picea abies | reverse complement strand
GCCCACACTGGGTGAACCACGTAAATCTGTGTCTCTCTTGTATTGTGTGTATTCTGTGTTTTGTTTATGCATTTGTTTTATTTTATTGCTCTGTGGTCCTGTTTTTCAAACAGTTATTCTGAACCAGTTTAACGAGTGTGAAAGAATAAGGTCACTCGACGATCTTTTCAATTTTAGGGAGTCTGAAAAGAGCTTAACTATGGACTCCGTGGGGGTTCCTTTTTCGTAAATTTAGTCCCTCAGGCCCGAAAAAGGGTTAAAATCATACCTGAGAATACTCTTCTAGGGGACTAGAGCTCCTAGAGTATACCTTTGTTCATACAGTTGACCATTCGGACCAAAAAAGGGGTAAACTACCATCAAACAGACGTGACTTCAAATTTCAGTTTAACAAGCGTGAAAGGCCACATGATCTCTCAACAATCTTTTCATGTTTAGAGGGTCTGAAAAGGGCTTAAAAGAAGACCCATTATGTTTTTTTTTGGGAGTCCTGAGGGTGAGGTCAAGAGTGACTATGAATCATGCAAATGAGGCTAAAACTCATAATCAGGAAAAACTAAAGAGGACTCCCAAGCCTATAGTCATTAGTAAGAGCATGGACACCAAAATGAAACCAGGATCTACCTAGGGCATCCATGTTAAGGTAGGCTCTACCACCAAATTACGACACTTCTAAAGAAAAAATGATGGTTCCGTGTCACAACATGATGGGATCGATCCTATGGCAAAGTGGAAAAGACAACAAGATGCAAGAAGTGGAGGTGGAATCCCAACTAAAATGCAACGAGTTGGAAAAACGACCTTTTACCAAAGGACCTTCAAAAATGACCCAAAACTCCAAAAAGGTTCCAAATACCCAAAGAAACGTTTTCTGTGACCATCCAAAGAAAACTCCTCGACCATGTAAAATGATTTTCAGTTTAGAAAAAATGACAAAAGGGTCCGAAAATTGACAAAAAGAGGCCAAAAAGTCTATAAATAGAAGTTGGGAGCTCATTATCACCATTGTTAATTTAGAAATTGACTAAACTCCAAAACTACCCCTTTGTGAAAAGAGTTGATTCTGGGAGCCTTGGTGGACAAAACAACCATCCGCTTGGACCAAGTAAGTACAAACTACCTCATCTTGCAATCTAATTCTTTGTTTATGCATTTAGTTTCATTTTTTTAAGGGGGCGCCGACCTTCAAAAATTCGACCCTACGTCCACACGGGCTGTCTTATGACAGTCTACGTGTACACTCGTGTTGTCGTATGACAGACCGCATGTACACGTGACTTTCAGCAAAACAACCCGCATGGACACTCTATTTAGTGTAAAACAATTAAGAAAGAAAGAAATAACTCTCTTGAATTTTTCCCATGTGCAGGATGTATGTTCACTGGATGGGAAGAAAGCATGAGGATATTGATGTGTTGGTCGATGCTATCCTAATGCTCTTGTTGCGTTAATGCAATGTGGTTTGTTAAAGTTTTACCATTTTCCATTCATGCGAGCACAACCTAGGCTACTAAATGCCTTAGTTGATTATTGGCATCCTGACACCGAGGCCTTTATGTTAGAGGGGCAGTCGTTGGTGCCAACGACAGAGGACATATACTTTTTGATTGGCCTCTCCAGGATATGGGAACCAGTCAATTTCAGTACCTTTCCTTCGGGGTCTCTCAACATATCGGAGTTGATTGGACTCCACTGTGAAGCCGATACTGACAAAAGGAGCTCACAGGTGCCGATAAGCAAGATTTCAAACTCATCATTGAAAGTGATAGGGTTGCTCATCGGGTGGATTACTGGGTCTATAGATTTTCATCAAGATTCTCGTACACAAATGAATTGTGCAGTTCAGTGCTTAAATGCACAAATCTTTGACTGGAGCACCACATTATTTGATTGTATGAAAAGGCAACTAATAGATTGTCGGTTACAGAATCAGAGGAACTTCGGGTTTGGAACTATTCTCTACTCTTTCTTCTTTGAAAGAGTGTCCAGTTGCAGCCCTCGAGAGGTGTTTAGAGGGCACCTAGCCTCTATCCCTACGTTATGCAGATGGGCGGTGTTGATGCCGCGACAAGGGAGGGGACAGACCATTGAGGCTTTTGATGACAACTTTTTTTCTTTGTTGTCACGACAGATCCCGGTAATAGAGGATTACCCCTATGTCAGGATTGACTTATCGAGAGATCCTGAGATATTGGTACCTCCTGGTGAAGAGCGTGGCGAGATGAGTAAGCTTGTTTTATTTTTTTATTTATTTTTAAATGTATGTGATTTTTTTATGAGGTTTTATATATATCATTTTTTTATTATATCAGAGTATTTAACAGAAATGTGTCTTTTGTATGCAGATGTGGGGCCAGTGCAATCAGTAGATTATGCGAGGAACATGTGATGTCCTCAGCTAGAGGTAGCACCAGTCACCGCAAGGGGACTGACATCAGCAGGAGGACTTCTAGCCGGTTAGGCTGAGAGAGTTTTGAGACGAGTAGAGAGAAATTTTACCTCGCTCACTCACACCATTCCTATGGCGGAGATTGAGGATCTGCCGCCCTCTATGCAATCTCACATAGTGGGGGCACCACGGACGTGGGTCCGACTTTTTCGACTTTTGGAAAATGCCATTGATCATTACAAAATGGCCCACAGGCCCCGTCCTTAGTTAGGCTGGACTTTCCACGTGCTGAGGGCACTACTTGTATATTTTTGAAGGCATAAGCCCTATGACTCGTTACTGGTCATGTTTTTTGAGGCGGTTGCACCCACCTATGTACTCTGATGTTTTTGATATTATATATGGATTTTTATGTCTTTCTATGTGTTTATGGAATACATCTAATTTACAAATGTATTTACATGTGCGTGTGTGCATTTTTCTTTATATGTGCGCAATATGCCAATCTAATACATGATTAGCTAGGGTATCTGTAACTTGATTCAATCTCCTAGGAACATGGATATACGTAATGTAATCAAATCTTCTTTCTAAGAGACGTACCTTAAGGAACCATTGGTGTAGAGTAGGATCTTAAAAGCAGTAATCTCCATTTAACTGAGACACAACCAACTGAGCATCTAAATATACCCAGAGGAGAGAGATACCATGCGACACAACGTGATGCAAAAACTCTAAAACTGCATTGTATTCGACAACATTGTTTGTGGTGTCACCTAAACAGATACCTCCTGAAGATAACAACTGGCCTTGAGGTGTGTAAATTACCCAAGCTGCGGAAGCAAGCCTCTGAGTGTGTCGGCTTGCACCATCCACAAACCCATTGAACACCTTTGTTTCACTTGACATCTGCCACAGTGAAAAATATGACATCAAGCAACATGTCCATAAAACCAAAAAGGTAAAAACTCAAATGCAAAAAATGTACAGGAACTATACACATGTTACAAAAATTTACCCAAGGTGACCTACCTATAAGTAATACTTCTTGAGGTAGAGCCCATTTCTAGGCTCTGCCAAAGCATTTCCCTCAAATTGTACTAGACAATAAGTGCCCCTTTTTAAAACCTCTTTTATAATGAAAGGTATGAACCACATGGGTTTGAACTTGCCTGCCCCTAGGGGGTCCTTATCTTGTTCATAGACCAGGACAAGGTCGCCTTTCGAAAAAATCCTAGTACGAACGGACTGATCATATTGACACTTGACCTTTTGTTTGTGAGATTCATTGGCCAAGGCCACATCACGACGTTGCTCATTGAGTTGTTCGAGGTATAACAAACATTCTTCGAGTGGCGAAGTGTCTGGCAATAACTTTACTACCAATTTTAGAGATGGGATCTGAAACTCTATAGGAAAGACTGATTCCAGCTCGTAAATGAGTTGAAAAGGTGAGAAACTGGTTGCAGTCTTGACAGACGTTCGATAGGCCCATAAGGCTGAGTATAACATCAAATGCCAATTTGTCTTCGCCGAATTGATCGTTCGCTGTAAAATGGTCTTGAGAGATTTATTGACAGCGTCCACCTGACCATTCACTTGGGGGTAATAGGGTGACGAGTGTTCTTGTCTCAACCCAAGATTTGATGTTAACTCGATCATCATTGTGTTCTGAAAGTGACTGCCATGGTCAATGACAATCTCTCTTGGGACGTTGAACCTTGCTATAATCTGGTTAAACAAAAAGAGAGAAGTGGTCTTGGCATCATCTTTGAATGTTGACATAGCTTCGTCAGAGGACAAGACTAAGTCTAAAGAGTCTGTATCAGCGAGGGAACCTTGAGCCCAAATAGGCTCTAAAATTAGATCTAACTCTTGTGTAGGAGTCGGATCAGGGTCGGCGGAAGCTTGCTAGACTAAAGAGTATGCAACTTCTACCACGTACAAAGGCATGGCCATACCATGGTGCCATTTCCCCGCCATCGTGGCTGATGGGGAAGGAAGAATCCATGGATCATTGAAGTAAGTCATGCGAAAAGACAAAACCTGGAAAATATCAACCTTATGGTGGTTTGATATGAACTTCACATCTCCCTAAGGAGGTGGATAGTCGAATGTACCCATCAAAGGTGGGCACAAACCAGCTCCCATGTTGACTATACTGGGTTGAGGGTTATCAATCATTGGGATCATAGATGCCCCCAATGAAGGGTCAGAATGGGAGAAAGACAACTGATCAACGGTCACGATTCGGCCTTCGTGTGGAAACAACAAAACCCAGAAAACCGTCGCGACCACTACTTGCATGGCATAGGTCCAACTCCTTCCTAAAAAAATATTGTAGTCGAGTGATGCATCAACTAATTCGACTTTGACACACACAGTTTTCCCCCATAGCTGCACTGGGAAATAAGGGATGATGCCATGTGGCCGAAAAGAGTGAACGTCGAAAGAGGTGAGGAGAGTAGGTGATGGAGACAAAGAGAGCTGGCCAATGGCCTTCCAACATGCCAAAGACATCACGCATGTCGAGGTGCCCTCATCAACCACCGTGCAAAAAATGTTTCGAGTAAAAGTTTTCATGGTGTAAGCCACTACTATCTGGAGCACTACGTGGTAAGGGAGATGAGGTTTTAAGTCAGTCGTATCAAGCATGATCGTACCCGGGTTACAAGTCTCGACAAATCCTAAAGTAGCTAACAAAGCCTTTCTCTGGGAAGGGCATCTCTGGAGGACTTCCAAAGCCGACATCGCATAAGGGGTTTGAGACAAATCTTCCACCGCAGAGTAGTTCTGGGCAGCCCTTGCATTTGGGTTATGAGAATTGTTTTTGAACACACCTTTTGGGATGTGTGTCATGGTTTCTCCCAATGTCTTCTCGATCTGAATAGGAAGAGATGGGATTTCAGCTTCTTTACTTTTCTCAGAGGTACTTGGCTTATTGTAGTCATGTGCTCTAGTATTTTTAAAGGCATCACCTTTCACCATATACACATTCACAGATGGTGGATTATTCGCAGGTGGAGGGGGTACTTGACTACGCCCTTCCACGCTTGTAGAGGCCTGGGTTAGATTTTTCCCATGTTGAAATGGGTTCGTTAACACAACAGGATTCTGCTGTGACAATAACTTTTGGGCCTCTGCAAGTCGAGGGCACTGATGAGTCGGGCAGTCTTTCGTGCAAAGGTTACATGGATACTTCACTTTTCTTTTCTCAGTGTTGCCCCCGCCAACATTATTAGTGGGTTTCTTATCCCCCTTATCCTTCTTATTTTGTTTCTTCTTTCCATCAGGTTGCTGGGTGGCCTTTGGATTTGTCGATTGCACACTGTGTACATCCGACATTTAGGTAGGGGGAAAAATCGGACCAGTGGTCTGGCTGGCCGCTGTGTGTTGTATAGACAATTGCTACAATTGTTTTGTCAACCATTTAGTGGGATTTTCTTGTGTTGAACCAATAATACCATCGGCATGTGGTCCAATTCTCTATCTGGTTTTATCAAGGATGGAGTGTGGGGCATTCGGCAAGATTTCGTACAGTAGCCCAGACTGAGAATAAATTAGCTCAAGATGTTGAGCTCTCATGATGGCATCTTCTTTGGAAAACACTCCTGATGTTGCGACATCTTTGGATAACTGTGGGACCAAAGACTTAAGGAACCACTCAAGCAGGAATGCTGGTGGGACTGGCACTTTAATCAGACTCTTCTCGTGTCTCCTATCTCAGATGTGATCTGAGATATGGTCCACTTTTGTCTGTGTGAAATTGGTCAGCAATTCTATGCCGACGTCGTATCTCACAGGTAACTAGAAATGGTTTAGGAAAGCCATTGCCAATTCACCGAAGAAAGAGTAGCTTGAGCGGTCGAGCTCAATGTACCATTTTGCAGCACTCCCAATGAGAGTGCGTTGAAACAATCACAATTGTACGGAGTCGTATTTCAATGAATTAGACGAGGACCAAAGGTGAAAGGTAGTCACATGATCTCCTGGATCTTCGTTAGGATTGGATTCAAATTTTGGTATGTCCGAAGGCAACTTCGTCGACATAGGGGGCCAATGCGGATCGTGACAGATAGGGTCATTCAACAACCTAGTTAAGTCAGGAAAATGCAAGGTTGCCAGGAAAGGTAGTTTAGGTTGCTGGTGATAACCATGGAAAAAGGGGACTGGAGTTTGACTAGCACCAGGTTGCCAGGAAAAGTTGGGTTGCTAGCCAGGGTTCTGGTAGAAACCATGGCCATGAACAACGTACGGATTCTGCATCTGAGGAGACATCATTGGTTGATTCCCAAAATAGGACATAGATGGTTGGGCGTGCATTACATTTGGAGGACTTTGGGAAGGGTTTCCCCATATTGATCCCATGGGCATAGGTCATGTGCCTTGCCTGGGGTTTCATTGGTTGTGAAAGGAGTTTCCCTTGATCGACATTCATGATGAGGGAACTGGTCCTTGCCAAGCATTCCAAGGTCCTAGTGTAGAAGGAATTCTTGGGTGTGCCCCCTGTGCAGGAATAGTACCCTGCATAGGATTTGGTTGTCCATAATCGAGATGGCCCCCAGTTGGAAAAGAAGTTGACGAGAAAGCGTTGTTACCAAACGCTCCAGACAAAGAAAATGGTGTCGAACCTACCGACATACTTTGAGAAGGTAGTCCTTGACTCCCTGCTCCTATCGCATTATGGTGTGTGTTTGGTCTAGCGGGAGGCTGGTGAGCACCGCCGAGTGAAGGGGATGAAGGAAGTATATGAACTCCTGAAGTGCCCCTTATGGACCCTGGAAGAGGAGGGTTAGAACTCCCTGCCCCCAGACCTATAGTTTATGTAGTGGAGGAGGTAAGTACATGGCTTGTACATGAGCTAGGCATCCCGTATGAGAATGAAGGGCCTATCACATTCTGTATGAAAGGATTAGTGGCCACCGCAAAAGATGGGGTCAGACCACTGCTCATGGTAGAGGTAGTCGAGACCATGGTGGCTCGAACTGGTGACGGTGGGTTAGGGAGTGGAACACCCCCTGTGGTGAAAGATGTGGTGGGAATAGAAGAATTCCTGGTAGAAGTGGCAGCATTTGTTTCCATTGCTGCGTGCAACACTGTCTGGCACTCGTAAGGTAGGAACTGTATGATGATGGGCATGGATAAATCAGTGATTGGAGGGTTGTAAGGACTGAGATCTTCCACTCCAAGGTCATCAACAATTGGTTCCTCTGGATGTTGGTCAAGCACAGTTTCCTGTGACCTAGTTGCTTCAAAAGACCCTTGTTGGTCTAGCTTTCACCTTAGCGGCGGTGGGGGTGGCTCCAGTGTAACCGGTGGCAGGCCTAGAAGCCTTTGTGACCGACGGAGCTTGTGATCCTCCACTGTGTGAGAAGCTAAAAGACACACTAGGGCTTTCTATTCATTCAAAAAACAACACACACTAGAAAAAATCCCTACGAGATAAAACAAACAATCACTAAACTAGTTGGAAGAACAGTTACAACAGCCAACACTAGAGAAACTTACCGGTGCAAGTGTGCACAAGAATACGGAATCACCCTCCGGGTATACTCTGCAAAGCATGGCCTGATGTCTGTCCTAGGTACTGTGGTATACCCACGCAGTCACCTGTGTATGTCCCTAGAAATATAGGCGACTAGGTTGCCAGCGCGCGAACAGTCACCAGGTGGGTATAGTCGACAGTCGGGTAGACCACAATGAGCAGGGTATTAAGCCCAAAACCTTTCAAGGGTATCGAAAGAAAGTGGTCCAGAAGACAACTAAGGACCTCGAACGGATTCAAGATCCACGAAGCTCTGTGGAAAATGCAATCGACAGAATCCTAAGACAAGCCCTCTATATGTGTTCTCCACTACGCTTGGTCCAGCTTTGGAGGGGTTATCTCCGCTACCTTTCCTTACACGACCTCGTGTTTAGCCCCTGTGTTAGAGGGGGTCCTGGATAAATTTCACGATACTGGACTTAGACACTCCCTAACTCAGACTCCGATGTTTGATTTAATGGCCTTGAAGAGTTTCCTCTCCAACCTAATTCAAGGCCCTAACCCTAAACTAGTTGGTTGACCCTACAAACATAAAAAGTCTAGTTAATTTTAGATTTAGCATTATTTTTAAAGACCTATATTAAGTCAAGCATTTTAAGCGACACAAAGCGAAAATAAGCAGAAAAATGGAAACAAAATAACCTTTAAGAACAAATTCAAATTTGCGTTTTTCAATTGCCTAACCAACTTTTCAAATTATGATTTCTAAGATCTTCAACCAGCCCACTCAACATAGGATTTCACTCGACTACGAGCTACTTATTGTCTAAGTAAACTATTCAAAACTTATGAAAACAAAACTTTTCGTGATTATTAATGCAACCGAATACTCAATCAAACAAAGCAGTGAAAAGTTTTTTTTTTATTTAATGCTCGCAAAAGCAAAAAGGAAAAAAACCGACAAGTAAAGACCACAAAAAAATTCTGGCCTACGCAAAGATCGCAAAGAGTCACTAAAAATAACACACAAGCAGATTAAGATGGACTCTCACACTTGTCTAAAAACCCTATAAAAGAAAAATTTTGAGGAAAACTTAATGAAAAAGAAAACTATTGTTGTGATCAAACCTAAGTGACTGACTGCTATGTCAGAGATCAAGAAACCTGAGAGGTATAACTCTTGATAAGGAAAAGGATGACTGTCTCTCCCTCAACAATGTTTTTTTCACCAGGCACACGGATGGCAGTTCAACAGCCAGCGTGTGCACACGAGCTGTGTAAAGTTAGGGCGTGTGTACATGCGTGTAGACCTTATGCAGGCCGCATGTACTTCTACAACTCTTCAAAAAAAAAAAAAAAGCAATCAAGCACTGGCAAAGACTACTGGTATTGAGAACCAGAATCTCTTGAAGACTCAAAAAATTACTTTTCTAGAAAAAAGAAAACAATGCAAGGAAAAATTCATAGAACAAAACCAATCTGAGGTGGGACCTAAGCTACAAAACTGCAAACATAGAAACCAGAATGAGATCCAGAAAAACCCTGAGGAGGATCACTCCTAACAGGGGAGAGGATGACTGCCTCTCTAATTTTTTTTTTTTCTGAATTCACACACGCGACTGACACTTCATCAACTAGCATGTACTCGTAGGCTGTATGAAGGTAGGGCACGGGTACATGCATGCATGCCTTGTACAGGCCACGTGTACCTCTGTGATTCTTGTAAAAAAAAAAAAAATGCAGCTTAGCAAAGAAACAGAGACCACTGGTATGGAAAACCAGATTCTCTGTTAGCTCAGACTTTTGCAGAAACTTTAAAAATAAAGGATGAAACCAATTTTTTTAAAAATACCCAAGAAAGCAATCCCAGAAAACCCTAGAGATCCCCAATATGGTAGCCAATTCTGTTGTTGGGTAAATCTCCCCTACAGACTTAGCATTTAAGGGATTTAATCATGCATGCAAAAAATGACCATTCAAAAGGCCTCTTCTTTCTCCTCTTCTCCCGACACAAAACCCCACACACATGCAATACAAAGGTGTAAACAAGATTAGATAACTCTACCTTAAGTCCTTCGTTTGATGTCAATCCCTTTGTCTTCACTCGCTCTTTGATTGCGGGCCTCCTCCCAAAGCTGACCTGCATTCACAAATGAATAAACAAAGAGCTACGAATATGCATTTCATATACTAATTGCTAGGTTAGATGTGACAATATCATAAAATAAATATTCAACTTGAACACATGATATGGTGGGATGGGAAAAATATTCCTTTTTTGTATTAATCTTCACAAGAGTAAACTTACAATATGTGGCTGACCCTGCTCCTCGAAACTGGTCCTGGGCTCCTCTTCAACTATTTTCCAACTGCTTTGCTCTATAATTCTCTTTGCACAAGGATGCCTAAAGGTTGGGACAAAGGGAAGGCCAATTTGGGTATAGTTTCTCTACTATGATTTTCCTCCTTTCAAATGGGACCCCTACCCCTTCTTTTATAGGCTAGAAGGAGCTAGGTATTTGGTCAAGTGATCGGCCATGCATGGATGAAAGGTTTAGTTAACTTTACCAAAGCTGTGTGTTATGTCAGCAAATTTCCTTTTTTCGTGCTTTTGTAGGTACACGTGGGCTGTAGTGAGTCAACTAGCGTGTACACATGTGCGGTAATGGAGCAGGGCGCGTGGGCCTTTAAAAATGGGGTTTTTAAGAAGGGTTGTTCAGTGATGGCTTGGAAAAGAAGGGCTATGAGATGCCCTGATGCCAGGTAAGCATGTATTGTGCAAATTAGGGTTATAACAATCCTCCCTCTTATGGCGATGCCCATCCCCCTAGTTGGTATCTATCGCCCTTTCCTTCCAGCAACTCTTGCATTATGTCGTTATCCCTGGTGCCTACCTGGTTCTTCCTATTCAAATCTTCACTTCTCCCTCATGTTTTTCAGGTATTGCCTTGCCTTCGACGGAAGCCGAAGAGAGGTGCCCTTTGGTACCAAAACAGAGCGTCCATGGTCAGTAGGAATACACCCACCTTTGCTCCCGTGCTTAGCTCCTCACCTCTGTCATCCACTCAGTCCTCACGAGACCAATGCAACCTTCCACCTTTTTCCTCACCATTGGATTGTCGAGTTGAATGGTTTGACCTTCAGGGAAATTCTCTCTGCTACGCTCCTGGACCTCTCCCCGACCTGGCCTCGACCTCACAGCCAACATTGGCATGCCCATCCAGCCCACCACCCTTTGCTCCCTCACCACCCCCTTCGACACCCCTGTCGCTAGCTTTTATGCCTTCGCTGGAGGACTTCAACGTGCAAATGCAAGAGCTCCAATTGGAAGTGACTCAAATCCAAGATCTGCTCTAGTCGGAATGTGCTTCATGCCCGAGACTCCGAGATTCGATCTCAATTCTCCAAGACTTGGTCTTCGCAGTCCATAAGGACATCGATGACCTCTGTTTTAGGCTGGAACACCTGGACCAGCGTGCAAAGCAAATCAAATCTCTGCTCCATTCCCTGCATTCACCAGACTCGGGCACCAACGCCCCCGCATATCCAAGGGCGGTTCTTGCTCTAGACTTCCAGGTTGAGGATGAACGAGGTGTGGATACATGCACACAGATGGCTGAGGACAAGCGAGACACCATGCGAGACACACGCGCAACAGAACACGAGGACATGCAAGAACACAAGACACCATGACAGTCGGTAGGGTTAAATGTGTCAGCGTGCATGTTTTATTTTGACAATTTTTAGTTTCTTCTAGAAGGTTCTGTTTAGGCTGTTGGAGTTTAGTATTATCTATTTTGTCGGTTTGTCAGTCGATAGGCGTTTTCTGGTTCATAGTATAATATTCTTTGGTCTACAGTATGCATGCATGGATCGACCGAATCAATTTCCCCATGGGGCGATTCAGGCAAATATGTTTAATTCTCACTGATCTTTACAGTTAGAGTGTCAGCTTGAGTTGGTTTCTCTTCGGGGAAACTCAACACTTCCAAAACTCGTTCTCAAGATGATACTGTAATTTTTGTTTATAACAAGTAATATATAGCTTCTTACTTAAAATAAAAATAAAAATAAATAAACCTATAAATAACAAAACTACACAATCAATTTAATCAAAGAAGCATCATAATCTACATTTTCTTAAGTTATGAAGATGAAATAACTGATATTTAAAGTGAAACAAAAGAAAGTGGCGATACTAATGGAAGATGATAATCCATTAATAACAATGACCTAGAAGAATACACCCTATAAAATAATATGCTTGATACAATTATCTAAATGTAATAAAAAGATATAAAGTATGTCAAGTGAGGTAAGTACCAACTCATTATTTCAACTTAAAATTCAGATACAAAAATTGTTATTATCACCAAAGCTAAGGTTAATGCAGCATCATGAGATAATTAATATCAGCCATAATATAAGAAAACATAACCAGAGCATTAATGAAGATTAGAAAAAAACAATAAAATGAATATGAACATGTCAAATATTATTCGAATCATTACTTCTAACCAGATATGAAAAGCATTTAGACAACTGGAAATGGATTGGGTTAAACACAAGAAAAGTTACAAACTCAAGAAAAAAAGAGGGAGGGATCCTCCCTCTATATGAAATTTTGCAAAAAAATTATTATTGGATTTCATAATAATTACAGACTCGGCCTGGATGAAAGCTACGCTCTCGTTCCTTCCCCATGAAGTCGATCCATCTCTTAAGGTTGAACACTCTCTTTTATATTTCTTCAATATCAGTTAGGGCTTCCCTTTTGTAACTACCTTTCTTTTAAAAGTAGTTAATTAAACTCCCATTTAATTTAATCACAAAGGAAGAAAACATAAAGTTTAATAGAAGATCATATGAACTAATTTCATGGTCTAATAAAACATTGATCTTCGTCAATCTTCCTAATTTTCATTTGTCAACCCTTGTCTATAATTCTAGCAGGACCTGCAATCTTCCCTTAGACTCCTCAGACATAACTTCTCAACTTCTTTTGATACTGTAAAGGTAGAGGGAAAATAATAATTATTGTACTGCTGCTCGATCCATATCTGTATGCTAAAGTGATGCATTAAGACGCTTCCAGAGTAATTCTTACAAACAAAGATAATTTGAAACATTTTCTACATGGGCATTCTTGAGTCTTTTTACAAAAACAGAGAATATTATCAAAATTTGTGTTGGTGTGACCCATTCAATTTCAACAGAAAGTTCTCCAGAGATTCATCGGAGAGAGCATTGATGAGTATATCCAATGACCTATGTAAGAAATGCCATCCCATTTTGCATCAAGCTTAAGCAAGTCGCTAGGCACCATAGAATTCATAACCAAATAGACATAAGTGTAAACTTTTCTGAAGAGTATGTTGGTGTGGTGCAATATAAACATTCATTCCTTAGCAATGATCCCTTTTTCATTGTTTCGTCATAAATCCTGTATCGAGAAGTGTTGACGAGAACTCATCTGAGACTTGAAATGTTAATATTTGACTTGATATGATGTTTGTGCCTTGCAAAATTCTTCCAATAAACCTATGTTGTAAGCTACAACACCTTCCAGAAACTTTAGTCGTGTGTATGTGGAAATTATGGACAAAATCTTCTTTGTAAACCTTAACTCTCTTCATATTGGTCTAGTGACCTTTATCAATTATCAACCTACAAAGGAGATATAGTATGGTGCGACGACCCCATATACTTCAATTTGGCCTCTTTAGTGAACCTAACACTCAATTTCTCATATAAATATACTCTATCAAGAACCGAATTTTGTTTTATGAGTTATGGAAAAGAATAGCCATCGACAATGGGAATCTCATGGTCGCATTACCGCCAGATCATTAATTACAAAACTTTTTTGTAATATAAAAATTCATTTAGGTCTTTGTAACATTGTTTATATTACACAACATTGCTAACTTTATATATTATACAATATTGTAGTTTATTTTATGATTATATAATATATTTCATATATATAGACGTTAATTTATGATTTAATGCATTAATAAATGTAATTAAAATATTTATATATTTGTAGTACAATATGCATTAATATTCATATCTATGTACCTAATAGATAATGTATAACATTTATATAGAGTAATGAAATGTATATAATTTCAATTGTGGATACTTATTAATGTCATCAAATCTATATGTATTTTAGGCAAAAGCCATTGCAAACCAATAGTATAAGTTTGATATAAATTTAATCCAAAATGAAGCATAATTGATGAATAGAAAACTTTTTAAAATATTTGAATTTAACTTGGTTATAGGTCTTTGGCTAAGTAGGGTTTGACATGAGTTAGCTATAGGACTTGGATTGAACTCAACATTTTTCAAACTCATGGCCTATGGAAAACATGAATATTTGGTTATTGAAAACACATAGGCTACAATTTAGATGAGGTCCAGGTAAGGACAAGTTTTATCAAGGATTCGATATTTGATGGGAAGGACAAAATAAAAGCTTATGGAGTACGATTGGATTTGAATCAAGGGCGAGATCAATGGGCAAGAAAAAAATTGTGAGGAATCAAAAATCGTTTTGATGAGGTAATTTTAAGTTACAACACATTGATGATTTATTTCTCATAGGTGCAGAGGAGCTTATTGCATGGTGCAAAGCGTGGTGCAAAGTGGATTTAGCTTGTGAGCTCGAGATGAAGGGCATTGGCTTCATGCATTGTTTCTTGGGGTTAGAGGTATGTTAGGTATCGAGAGAGATCTTCCCTGGACAAGGGAAATAAACAATTGATATCTTGAGGATGGAGGACGGTAAACTGATGGCTACACCTATAATTAGCAATCTGAAGAAGGTAATCACATCAGATTCAAAATTGGTGGATCCCAAGATATACTATAAGTTGATAGGGTCCTTGATGATGTATTTGGTTAACACTAGGCCAGATATATGTTTTGTTGTGAACACCTTGAGTTAGTTCATGGTGGAAATGAGGTATGTGCTTTAGGTAGCAGTGAAACATGTGCTCAAGTACTTGAGAGGTACAATGGAGTATGGATTGAGATATCTTGGGGGAGATAGAGTGGATTTGCAGGGATATATAGACTCAGATTGGGCAGGGAATGCAGTAGACAGAAAGAGCACCTCAAGGTGTTGCTTGAACTTGGGATTAGCAGTGATTACTGTTATAACCCTAATTTGCACCAGACATGCATACTTGGCACCAGGCCATCTCACTTACCATTTTTTCCAAGCCACCATTGAATAGCTCTTCAAAAAACCATCCTTTTGAAGGCATACACACCCTACACCACTATTGCCTGTGTATATACGCTAGCTGACCCATTACAGCCCGCGTATACTGACAAAAGAATAAAAAATAGAAAGTTGCAGATGGAATGCGAATTTTCGGGTAATTTCCTAAATCGTTTGACCACTCATAGCCGATCACTCAACTGGATAACTACCCTCTTTTAGCCTATAAAAGGAGAGGTAGGGGTCCCATTCAAAGGAGGAAAATATATAGTAAAGAAACTCTGCCCTTTTTTGTATTCCCCTTGCCCCAATCTTCTGCAACCTTTTTGTGAGAACTGAAGAGGAGAAGCATATGTGGAAGAGGTTGGTGCACAGTTGAAGAGGAGCCGAAGACCAAATTCATGGAGCAGTGGCTGATCTCACCATTGTAAGTTACTTTGTGAGCTTAATAAAAAGGATTACTTTTCCTGTCCTGCCATATGAGGTGTTCAATATTCAGTTTTGATTATATTTTATTAGAACCTCTAACCCAATAGTTCATATATAAGATACGTGTTTGGAGTTCTTTGTTTGTCTATTTATGAATGCAGGTTAGCTTTGGGAGGAAGCTTGCAGTCGAGGAGCAACCGAACGCAGAGAGATCTACACCAAACGTGGAAGTCAAGGTAGAGTAACTGGATCCTTTTACCCTTGTGTTTATGTATGGATATGGGATTTATGTTGGGATGGTGGTAAAAAGTAGGAGACTTTAGGGGCTCATTTATGCATGCATTACAGAACCCTTAGTGCTAGTCTGTAGGGGGATTTCCCACCCACAACAAAATTGGCGACTCCACTGGGGACTCTCTAGGGTTTTTTGGGGATACTTTTTGGGTGTTTTAAATTGGTTTTATTAGCTTTTTTCCGAGTTTCTGCAAAAGTCTGAGTTTGTAGGGATTCTGGTCTTCCATACCAGTACTCCCTACTTTGATTGCTTGATTTCTTTTTTCTTTTCCAGGAAGTTACAGAGGTATACACAGCTTGTACAAGGCCTGAATGCATATATACGTGCCCTACCTTTGGTCAGCCTGCGTACATACGCTGGATGCTGAAGTGTTAGTTGCGTGCCTGAATTAAAAAAATCTTTTTAATGAAGAGGTAGTCATCCTCTCCCCTGTCAGAAGTCATACTTCTCAGGGGTTTTCTGAATCTAGCCCTGGTCTCTGTTGTTGTAGTTTGTAGCCTAGGTAACCTCAGATTAGCTTTGCTTTATCAAAATTTTTCTTGCATTTTCTTTATCAAAGTAAGTTTCTGTGTCTTTAAGGGATCCTGGTTTTCAATACCAGTACTCCTTGCTTGATCTGCTGGATTGTTGATTTTCATTTTTGAAGTTACAGAGGTGTACATTATCTGCAGTGAGCCTGCAGGCATACATACACACCCTACCTTTGGACATCCCGCGTACATATGCTGGCTGCTGAAGTGTCAGTTGCATGCCTGAGTTCAGGATTTTTTTATTTATTTATAAAGAGAGGCAATCATCCTCTCCCCTGTCAGAAGCGATCCTTCTCAAGGGTTTTCTTGCTCCACCCCTGGTCTCTATTATAACAGCCTGTAGCTTAGGTTTGACTATAGTTTAGACTTTCTTTTTTAAAAGTTATTTTGCAGTTTTCTTTATAGGGTTTGAGACAAGTTTGAGAGTCTTTTCCAATCAACCTTTTTGGGTTTGGTCAGTGACTCCCTGTGATCTGTAGGAGGGCCAGAAGTTTCTTGGTTTCATCTTGTCTTTATTTTTTTTCTGTTTTGCTTTAGAAAAGAAGAAAAGACTACATTTTAAAATTTTTTGTTTTGGAAGCATAATATATATATATATATAT
>CBVK0100603227.1:0-16964 GCA_900067695.1 Picea abies | reverse complement strand
ATATTAACAATTGTTGTACAAATATTCTTTCACAGAAAACATTTACAATTCCACCAGTCTATGAACATATGTGACAACATATAAATTTCAAATGCAATATAAGCAAAACACTTATCAGAAATAACTTCAGAAATGGAAGCAACTACTAAGAGGGGTGCTCGTTTCCACCCAACCACAGGCGTAGTGACTCCTAATGGATTTACCACTAGCCACCCCCGAGCTGAGACCACGATGTCCTGAGACCTGCGTCTCTCTGCCTGCCAGTTCCCAGGAGCGAAGGTTGCAATCCCCTCCTCTCTACGGTCACTCACTCTACGTAGAACTCCAGAGTTCCCCTTGCGTCTGCCCCCTTCTCAATCACCACTGCCATACGCCTTATCCTCTTGCGAGGTTGTGTGTGGCGCGATTTCCCTCGCACTGATCAGGCCTGACGACCCTACAGATGGGTGGTTCACCATCCCATCCCTCATCAAGCCATCCGCCTACCAGTCTACGAGCCATTAATTTTCAGGGCCAGTGAGCCGCTTTTTGGTTCTTCGGGCCAGTGGAGTCTAAATACGGTATTTAATTCTCAATGGAAGTTAACGCCACCTTTTCAGGTGCCTTCCACCACCATCGTGGTCTCTTTTCTGCACATCCCCTCTCAGCAGTTCTGTAATATAAATTCATAATGTTATTTACATTTATCGACCTTCTTCATAAGGTCCCTTCACATAATACATTCACATTTTCATCATGCTTTAGCATGGTAATTCCTGTATTAGGATTAATTACAAATTTGGGGGAAACAGGGTGTTACAACCATGCCCTTCTGGATTGTCATAACAAGAGGTTCACATGTCTAGACGAAGAGGGAAATCAGGTAACAATCCAAGGAATTCCTAGAGCCGTGGCTGTTAGAGAAATCTCATCCATGCAACTGAAGAAATGTTACCGAAAAGGCTGTCAATTATTTGCAGCCAGGGTGGAAGAAGTATTCCAAAATGTAGTCTCAAATCTGGAAGACCACAGGGTGCTCAAAGAGTTTGAGGACGTGTTTCAGGAGGTGCCTGGACTACCTCTAAAGAGGGACATTAATTTTCTATAAATCTAATGCCTGGAGCAGCTCCAGTTTCGAAAGCTCCTTATAGGATGAGCACACGAGAGCTGAAAGAGTTGCAACTGCAGCTCGAAGAGCTACTAAAGAAAGGGTACATTCATCCCAGCGTGTCACCGTGGGGAGCCCTAGTCCTATTCGTGAAGAAGAAATATGAGACGTTGAGGCTGTGCATTGACTTTCGGTAGTTGAATAAGGTCACTGTCAAGAACAAGTATCCTCTGCCAAGGATTGATGATCTTTTTTATCAGTTAAAGGATGCGAAATTATTTTCGAAAATAGATCTTTGATCTAGATATCATCAAGTGAGGATAAAATATGAAGACATCAGCAAGACCACCTTCAGAACAAGGTATGGTCATTATGAGTTTACAGTGGTGCTGTTTGGATTGTCCAACGCGCCTGTTGTCTTTATGTGTTTAATGAATGGAGTGTTCAGAAATTATCTGGACAAGTTTGTCATAGTCTTCTTGGATGATATCTTGGTGTATTCCAAGACAGAGGAAGAACATGAACAAAACTTGAGAATGGTGTTGCAGGTGTTGAGAGAACACCAGTTGTACGCAAAAATGAGCAAGTGCTCATTTTACAAAAGGAAGATCCATTACTTGGGACACATTATATCAGAGGAGGGGATTGTTGTGGATCCTGAGAAGGTACAGGCCATTCAAGAATGGCCAGCGCCAAGAAATGTGGCGGAAGTAAGATCTTTTATGGGTCTGGCAGGCTATTATAGGAGGTTCATAGCCGGATTTTCAAGGATAGCTCATGCTATCACTTCCTTGCAAAGGAAGGAGAAGAAGTTCCAGTGGAATGAACAATGTGAGAGAAGCTTCCAGCAATTGAAGCAGCTGCTCACTAGTGCTCCAATCTTGAAGATTGTTGATCCAAGTAAGGATCACGTAGTGTGCATGGATGCATGTAAGGAAGGGCTGGGAGGACTTCTCAGCCAATAGGGATCTGTAATTTGTTATGAATCCCGAAAGCTGAAAGAGCATGAAAAGAATTATGCCACTCATGATTTAGAGATGGAAGCAATTGTCCATGCCTTGAGGAAATGGAGACATTACCTCATGGGCAAGAAATTCGAGTTGAGAACAAACCATAACGGTCTGAAGTATCTATTTGATCAGCCAACCTTAAATGCCAGGCAAATTAGATGGCTAGAATTTCTGTGCAAATATGACTTTGATATCAGGCATATCAAAGGGAAAGACAATAAAGTGGCTGATGCAATCAGCAGAAAAGTGCATGAATTACATGCTACAACCATTAGCATGTACATAACTGAGTTGAAAGACAGAATTGTGGAGGCTGCAAGTGCTGATTTGCAGTACAAAAGACTTGTAGCAAAGCTACAACAACGTGAGAGACCACAGACCGAGGAAGGTTATACCTTAGGAACTGAGGGTCTAATTATGTATAAAAATAGAGTGTATGTACCCAATGACCAAGAGTTGAAGCTGGCAATTCTAAAGGAAATGCATAATGTGACTTATGCTGGTCATCTTGGATATCAAAAGATTGTGGCAGCAGTCAAAAACCATTATTTTTGGCCAGGTATGAAGAAGGAAATTGCTGAATACATCGCCAGATGTATGGAATGCCAGAAGGTCAAGGCTAAGCATAGACACCCAACCAGGTTGTTGCAACCTTTACCTATTCCTGAGTGGAAATGGGATGTGGTAATAATGGATTTTATCACAGGATTGCCCAGAACAAGCAAGCATCATGATGCAATCATGGTGGTGGTGGACAAGCTTACTAAAGCTGCCCATTTTATTCCACTGAAAACCACCCATAGAGCAGCAGATGTTGCTGATATATTTTTAAAAGAAGTTGCACGCTTGCATGGAATTCCTAAGACAATTGTGTCTGATAGGGACCCGAAATTCACTTCGAATTTCTGGAGAGGAATGTTCAAGGGATTCAGAACGAATCTAAACTTCAGTACATCATATCATCCCGAGTCTGATGGATAGACAGAGAGAGTAAACGGAGTAATAGAAGACATGTTGAGAATGTATGTGATGGATAAACCATCAAGGTGGGAAGACTACCTACATTTGGTAGAATTCGCCTACAATAATGGGTATCATGCATCTCTGAAGATGAGCCCATTCGAAGCACTTTATGGAAGAAAGTGCAACACTCCAGTGAGCTAGGATAATCTAGCTGACAGAATAGTAGTTGGACCTGAACTACTCAAAGAGATGGAAGATCAAATGATAAAAATCAAACAGAATCTGAAAGTTGCCCAGGACAGACAGAAAAGTTACGCGGATAGTAACAGAACCCATAGAGAATTTAAAGTAGGTGACCATGTTTTCATGAAAGTGAAAACTAACAGGAGTTCCCTGAAATTGGGAAGTTGCACCAAGTTGGCAGCAAGATTTTGTGGGCCATTTGAGATCCTGGAAAGGATTGGGCCAGTTGCATACATGCTTGCATTACCTACATCTATGACTGTACATAATGTGTTTCATGTTTCACTACTTAAGAAATATGTACTTGATGCTAATCATGTTATCGATTGGACTATGATCCAGGTGGAACCAGAAGGTGTCCTGCAAGTGCATCCTGTGTGCATATTAGGCAGGAAAATAAAGAAGCTCCGGAATCGAGCTATAGGGCTTGTAAAGGTCCAGTGGACCTGGTACGGTCCTGAGGACATGACATGGGAGCATGAAGAAGTTATGCGGGTAGAGTACCCGCATCTTTTTGAAAATTTTGAAGGACACACAGAGGCAGTGTAAGCTGCACTGAGGACAATGCAAAAATAAGGGGAGGGGGATTGTAGTGTCCCCAAGGCCAAGCCCTGTTACAGATCATGATGTATGCAATGAATTGTAAATGTGTTCTATAGGCTGGTGAGCCAAGTTTTGTATAAGCTGGAAGGCTTATGTGTTTGTTAGGTCAGGAAGCCTAAGTGTTTGAAGGCCAGGAGCCTACTGTTGTACTTGTATGTATGCAGAATAATCAATAAAATATAAACACCGCCAGGTGCAGACCGACCACGATGAATGAGTGAATGGGGACTGAGCATCCATAGAGTGGGCAAGGAACTAGGGGCTAGAAGGTGGGAAAGGGGCTGAGTGATGAGCCTAGGGGCTAAGACTAGGGGCTTAAACCTGGAAATAATATTTTATTATTGTTTCAAAAAGATATGTGCATCATATGGTTTTATCCTAAGTCCTTTTGGAAGGACACGTGATTTCCCAAGTGGTGGGAGTAAGGCGTGTGGATGGAACGCATGCAGTTTCCAGGGTGACAAGTGTCAACCCTGGTGCATGCAAATAAAATAGACGAAGTAAGCCGTGAGGGGGGGGTTCTCATCCATTCGATCCTATTGTCCTGAGGGTGATCAGGGGAAGCCATTCTGTAAGAGACCCTCGTGTAATTATGATACAGGAAGGAAATACTGTGTTTGTCCTAAAGAATCCATGTACACCCCTTCCCAAAGCTGTGGAGTCTGTGTCTGTCTCTGAGAAAACCCATGTGCGCATTCCCTAAATAGGAAGCATGTGCTGAATTTGAGTGGAAGTATCTTTGTTATTCGGGGAAGTTGAGCTAGCATGTGTGTGGAGTCCCTGTTTCGAAATTAGGACCGTGAGATTATCTTGTGACTGCTGAACTGGTTTGGGGAAGCCTGTGTCTATCTTCCGCATGGGTTGTTGTGACCACGCAGTACTGGACTTCATGAGGCTTGTTGGCCTATGAGCGACTCCCTCTAGGTGAGAGAGTGTGCAGAGGAAGGAGAGAGCTCTTGGAAGGAACCCTGTAGCTGCCACAGAAACCGGAGGCTTCCGGTCTGGTATGTTCCTGTAACCCAAGGTAACGGAGACTGGCAGCCGAAGGACTGTCTAGGTGATAGAGAAGGTGCACTCTCCTAGGGTGGAACAGGCATGTGGGGAATGAGGGTCTGTGGGCAGTGAGCATGGGAGATTCCTGGAGAGCGTTCTTCCTGGTGGTTGTGTATGACTAAATTCCCTGTAACCTCAGCCTGGCCTAGGATTCCTTGCCTTGGGGTGGAGCTCGGTCCCATCTCGGGGGTGACCCACTGTTGAGCTAATGAACATTGTGGTCTAAGGCTGGGAGGTTCATGGAAGTCCTGCACTTGGCCGGTAATCTCTATAGCTGTTAAAAGATAAGTATTTGAATTATTCTTTAATCATGTTGTGCATGACCGTGTTGTTTATGTATCATGTTTTCCGCTGTGTAAATGAATTACTGTTGAATGCTATGGCTTGTTTAATTGTAGCAGCAAATTATATATTTTACTCTGATATTTAAGTGTGTTTAATTGCTTAAATGCATGTGCTTATAATGTATGTACGAATTATGTAAAAATCCATGTATAGAATGGTAACTTAGAGGCTTGGAAACCTCAGTAGTGAAAAGGTACACTACATTATACCTCTTCTATTTATAGTACAAAAATGGGTTAAACACCCTTACAATACATTCCAAAACCCTAACCCTAACATGGCTAGGTTTGTCCACATCTGCATTGTATTTCTGCAAATCCTATCGTGCACTGTTTCCTTTTCCCTTTTTCGTGCTAATATTCCTTCTTTTCTGGCACGCATTGTTCCCTTTGGCTCACTCTGCCTTTCTTTTTGTGCTTACTCCCAAAAATGCCTGCTCCAACATCACTCCATTCATATCTATTGGGAAATCTCTGATAGTCTCATTGATCCTTCTTTTGGTCCAAATGGCTAACTGAACCAACCATGATATTTCAATCTTAATTTTTATCAAATGTCTTATATTGTGAGTCCCTAGACAATCACACAGTTTGAGACCGCCTACTTATCAATTGCAATCCTTATCTATTGATAATATGTTTTCATTATCCATTAATGAGTTATCAGTTAGATATAGATATAAAAATGGTCAAGTAAATGTATTATAAATTGATATCGTGAGATCAATACATGAGTACATAAATATATAAAGCCTTTTCCACGAATTCTTTCCTTGTCTTGCTTGTGCTCTATTTGTTAACATTGTATCAGAGCACCTTTGGTCTTAAGGGCCTGGTATCTCCTCATGGTAGTCATCGACAAGAAGTTTCATATGAATAGTCAAATTTGGATTAGAATACATGAAAGCGATGAGAAAAGTAATACTTTCGATCATCAGAAAGTGATGGTTGTGGTTGGAAGGCGATTTAATTTTTTGAACAGATATGCAAGTATTTTCCCATGTAAATTTGAGACCATTGTTGTACAGGAAGTTTTAGGAATGAAGAATGAGGGTGCATGCAAAAGCAGGTAGATGCGCAAAAGAACGAGGAACAATATTTGGGAGCACAAAAGTAGCATGCGTGCAAGGTCAGAGATAGGAAAAGAACGCCCGAACAATAAGTTGTAATCATGAGTTGTCATAGGGTTTTAGGGATAAGTGAATATGGTTTTGAGCCCTAAATCCTATGTATAAATATGTAATGGGTCAGATAAAGTAGGTTGTTATAGCTGAGTGAATAGTTGGTTTTTCACTGAGAGTAAGAGAATAGACTGAGAATGAGAGAGTATATTTCTGAAGGTTTAGGGAGAGTTTGTAGAGAGAGGATTGCACTCCAGAGTGGCCAGTTAAGATGGAGGATTATATCATGATGTATCCATTGTAAGAACAGTGCAGAAGCTCGAGAGGAATTGTAGAAAGAATAATAAAGAATCCATACGTTGTGGATGTAGCCCAAAGTTTGGGTGAACCACGTTAAACTCTATGTCTGAATGTCTTTTTATGTGATTGTTCATGAATGTTCTACATATGCATAACTATATCTAGATATTTGTAGTATATTATTGATGCACAATAAAGGTAAATTTTACGATGAATAATTTATGTTGCAATATGCGTCGCAATGAGGCTTCATAATTTAATTTACTAATTAATCAAGTGAGAAGGGACAAAGAATACAACGCATAAGGGAAATAAGTAAGAATGAAAATGCTAATGGCCTCACATCCCCTCATACTTGCAGAAACTTGGTTCCTACAGCCCCAATAGGTTACTCAGGTGAGACTTCACTTGCATGTAGGTGATGCTGAAAGAGCCGGTGTCTACAAGGTTTGTTGATAGAAGAAACTGAACCTAGGTTCTTAAAATTGCGAGCCAACAAATGGTTGCGTTTTTGGGACCCATAATTTGTGATTGAGGGAATGTTTTGAAGGCCAAATAAGAAAGAGATCATCGAATGGCTAGAAAGGAAGGAATGAGAATTTGTTCGGAAAGAGAATAAAAACCCTTGGATGAGCGACGAGCAATGGATGCAAAGGTATGTGTACACAAAGCTATATGATATTTTCTTTGGTGAATTTTTCGATTATCTTAACTGAGTGGTTAGAAATATTAGTGGAGAATACTGGAAAGTACCGACTTGTAGCGTCGAGGAACTAGACTTTTGAGTTGGTAAGACAATTGAACTCTATAAGTAACAAGACTTCCTGCGCTATTGATTTTTGGTCGAACAATATATTGAGGGGTTATATTATGGAATTTGTAGTAGATTATACCCAATCATATATTTTTGAAGACAGGGATTTATTTAAAGGTTTGCGTGGAAGGTTTATGAAATCATTTGGTATCTGGATAAGGATGTTGTTGTGTGACAAGTGTGTCATGATGATGGAGTATGATTGCAAAGGGGATTCATGCACATAGGAGAATTGGGGGATTACCAGAGGATAGTTTGAAGTTGGGAAATAATGAAGAAAGAAATGAAGAAGAAAGGGAGGGAATAACGATGCATAGAAATGAAGAAGGTGCATTAGAGGAGGAAGATGATTTTGGAATACTACGCAATTGAAGAAGGTACAAGAGGTGAAACATTGGGGCTGAGAAAGGAGAGCCGCAAAGTGAACCTAGGGGGAGAGAACCCTACACAATAGTCTATATCATTGAGATACCACACATAGAAGGAGAGGAAGATAATTCTCAGTGTAGTCCTAGAATAAATAACTAGTAATTCCTACTCAGACTAGATCTTGTGTCGACTCCACAACCCTGTGTGTGTCACCTAGATCGAAAATAACATTTGGGGATTTTTCAAAAGAAATTATAGTTAGCTAGGGAACAAAGAGTAGTAGTATCCCGAGTAGTGGAAGTAGTGCACTGATTCAGAGTCAAACAACATCACAGAGGGGAGGTACTACACAAAATAAATGGCAGGGTTAGAAAACACACTGAGACTACTTGAGTTCCAGAGAGTTGATTCAGAGTACCCATAACAACATCTATTCGTATGTGAAATAATTTGGGTCGTGAAGAATGTTCAATATGAAGCTGTAAATATTGTGAAGTTGGAAACAACATTTAGAGGCAGTGCATTAGTCTGGTATATTAAACTGTAGAGTACCACACCTATAGGACAAGAAAGGACTTTAGTAGAAATTAGACAAGCATTGTTGAAATAGTTCAAGAAGCCAAAGTTTGAGTCATAGTATATCACAGAGCTAAAATAAAATAGGTGTAGAATGAGTCAGTTTGGGACAATGATAAAAGGTTTAAGGATTTGATGGGTAGATTGACATTCTAGATCCCTAATAAACAAAACCAAGAATGGTTTATTGTAGGAGTTCTACCACACATTCGTAGGTCATTGATTCAACAGAAGGTTGCATCACAGCCTGAAGCTTTGGATATTGAAATGAAATTGGAAGCATCTACCGTAGGAGATGGCGTGGGGAGGGGGGGGGGAGTTCGTGCAATTCTAGACACAGTTAGCTTCCTTGAAAATTCAATTCTCCAAACTTACAAAAGGGAAGGAGAAGCAAGAACAAATCTGGTGTACCAAGTGTAGGACTGAAGGCCACCATAAGGATGAATGTCCAACATTTGTGTAGTATTTGATGACTGGAGCACCAAATCCATTAACAAGAGGAGATATTGTGAAATATGTAAGAAATGGGGACATCATATGACTGAGTGTACATTACTATAGAAATACCATAGTGCCCCAAGGAATCTATTTTGCAACTTTTGCAAGTCAGTCGGGCATGAAGAGAAGGATTGTTGCGCGTTTGATTTGATGAGAGAGTGTACTTCATATTTGTATAGGATTTAGTAGGAGAATGTTGCGACAAAAGGAGGTGGTCCATAGTATAATAATCATAGAGGATTTAATTTAGGAAACTGAGGAGGATTTGGCAGAGGTCTAGGTAGAGGAAATTTTGGTAGAGGAGGTAGAGGACCAATAATATGTTATAATTATAATCAATCGAGACACTTAGCTCATGACTACCCTAATCCTTGTACAACTTACACATATTGTAGAGAATTGGATCATGTGATAGAATAATAACCTCAACTACTTACAAAATGGTAGGAAATAGGGAATTAGAACCAGAACCCAAACTAGAACGTATAAAATATATCAGCCAAGAAACACAATGAAGGACCTAGAATAACAATTGTTACACATGGAGGTGCTAGAACAAGGGCTGATGTGACAAATGGAGAGAAGGAGGTTGAGCAATGGGTAAGGAAATTATCAGGGCCTATGCCAACATTTGACCCTCAACAAGAGAAGGAGATGTATCAAAGGGAAAGAAAAGAGATACTAGGACTAGATTGGGTAGCATCAACATCATATGTGCCTCCTGTATGTGATCATACTATACCATAAAACTCGTTTGGGAAGGTAAGTACTCTAAGATAATTTCTAATAAGTTGCGTAGAATTGATGAAAGATGAAACTACACTGAATGGACTATGTGAAATGATTGATCATTGCACACAATAAAGGGAAATTCCTTTCGCACAGAGGGTAGTGAATCGGGTACTGTGTAAAAAGAGGACCAACAAAGATTTTCGATTAAGTTCGTAGATTGGGGAATATGATGTGGATAACATTATTTTACACTTGGGTTCTAATATAAATGTGTTACCAAAGAAAACATGGCAATTATGGGGAAACCCAAGTTGATTTGGTCTCCTGTCCAGTTAGTATTGGAAAACCAACACAAGATAGTCCCGATTGGATGATTGACAGGAGTACCTATGAACATATATGGGGTGCATAGTGCAACGGATTTTGAAGTCATCGAGATCGTGGATAATATTCAACCACATCTATCACTAATGGTATTAGAATGTCACTTTTAAAATAAGGATATCATTAATCTAAAAAGGAGGGAAATTATATTTGAGGTAGGAGACTTGAAGGTGACTATACCGTTGGATTCGACAGAAGGAAATAGGTACACAGAGCCATTGAGAGGGAAAAAATTTGACAACTTGTATAATATGACTGCATGGATGGATGACTATGTTAATCCAATTGTAGATGGTGCACTCAGTTGGAGAAGAATTAGCTCATGTGCATTGAAGCATTGGTAGCAGAGGATGCATGAAGTATCAACTAGAGGATGTGCACACATAACTTGATCATTGCACTGGATTGGAACAGATTTATGTGATCCAACCACATATGATGGATTGACTGATATAAGCCTATTTGTAAAGTATTTTGAGTTGGCATTAGATGTTTTCCCGAAGGCCACTCTAGCCAGATGGTGTGACGCAGACAAAGAGGGAATGGAAGACTGGTCGTAGTGTAGAAGCTTGATACAAGTGAGATTTGGTACCGAGGTGGAGTATGTTGCACATAGATATACATGAGTAAGTTACCCAACATATCATGTTGGGCAGTGCAGAGACATATGGATTTCGATTCCGAAGAGGGATTGGACACACAGGTTTATACATACACTAGATATAATTCCTAAGAACTGGTACTTGGAACTAGAAATGCGTAGAGAAACAACAAATTGGGATGAGATAATTCAAAGGTTTAAGGTAACATTTAATTTTGAACATGAATCTCCAATAGTAGATGTAGCTTTACAAGTCATTAGAAAAAATATTTTCTCAGAAGAAGGGACAATGGAGGTAGTACTTGTGTGTAGTGCACACTGAGCTTCTATGACTATCTGTGAGTTACTGGAATGTTACAATGTTGTGAAAGAATAAAAAGACAAGGAAGATACAAGGAATATACAAGTACTTGAAACCGAGTGGGAACACGCAATAGAAGGACCATAGCTTGAATCCATTATGTATGCATAGCCTATAAATACGCAGATGATAAATATTGGGACACAAGAAAATCCAAAGTTTGCACAGATACGTGATTATTGGAATGATGAAATGGTGGAGAATATTGTAGATTTATTCTGTGAATATCATGATCTATTCACAACTATGTTCTCAGAGATGAAGGGAATAACAGGTGATTTAGGAGAAATGAATATCCCTTTGAAACCATATGCTAAACTAGTGAGACAAAGACCCTACAGGTTAAATCTAAAGTATAAAGAGAAGGTGAAAGAAGACATAGACTGAATGTTGGAAGCAAGGATTACTGAACAAGTGGTGGAATCAGAATGGATAAGTCCAATGGTAGTGAAAGATAATAATATAGGGGGAATAAGGATTTGTGTATACCTAAGGAAGTTGAATGGCGCATGTTTGCATGATTAATTTCCAACACCATTTACATATGAAGTACTATAGAATGTAAGGGAGCAAGAGGCATATTCTTTCATAAACAAATTTTCAGGATATCACTAGATATGAATTGCATAAAAAGAGAGGTATAAGACTAATTTTACAACAGAGTGGGGAATTGATCAGTACACAGTGATGGCATTTTGGGCTGAAGAATGCACCTAAAGGTTTTTCAAGAGTAGTTGTAGTATATTTAAGGAAGTTATTCATAAGTTCCTTGAAGTGTACTTAGACAATTGGAATGTGTTTAGTTTACTGAAGGATCACATAGAAGTACTCAGGTTGATGTTAGATAGATGTAGACAATGTAGTATTTCACTGAATTTGAAGAAATGTATTTGTTGCGTGCTTTTGGAATTTTGTTGGGCCATGTGATATGTAAGCAGGGTTTGTTAGTGGATCCTACCATGATTGCAATGATTTTGGATTTATAAGCAACCACATCAGTTATATAGTTGAGAGAAACTATAGGTCATACAAGATATTACAAGAAGTTCATTAAGGGTTATGCGTAGATTACAAAACCCATGGAGAAGTTGTTGAATAAAGAAGATAAGCTCCAGTGGAATGAGGACTATCAGGAAGGGTTGGATACATTGAAGTGAAAATTAGTGACCACACCAATTTTGATCTTCCCATATTGGAAGAAGGAGTTCTATGTTCATGTGGATGCATCGTCCATAGATTTGGGGGCAGTATTATCTCAGCCAGGAGAAGGATACATAGACCACCCAATTTATTTTGCAAGCAGGAAACTGTCAAGAATAGAAAAAAATTACACTACCACAGAATGAGAAGGGTTGGCAATGGTATGTGCATTACAAAAGTTTACACATTATTTACTAGGGTCTCACTTTAAAATGTATATGAACCATTTTTCACTAAGATACTTAATGAACAAGCCAATGTTGGGGGGGAGAATATGCCAATGGTTGTTGCTTTTCCAGGAATATGATTTTGAAGTTGTTGTGAAACCAGGGATGTTGAATGCAGGACCAAATCACTTATCACACATACTATCAAGAGAAGATGTAGGGAATCTAGATGGAAGCTTTCTAGATGCACAATTATTTGTAGTTAAAATGGTGGACGACTACTTCACAAACATTGTGCAATTTTTAAGTATAGGAATGGCCTCATTAGACATGATAGTTGCACAAAAGAAACAATTAGTGGTTAAAGTATCATACTATTAGTTAATTTCATGAAAATTATACAAGTTAGTTGCAGGTGGAATACTGAGATGGTGTGTGTTAGAGAAAAAAATTCCAATGATGCTCGTGGAAGCACATGAAGGAACTGTAGGAGGACACTATGTAGGTAGAGAAACATCGTAGAACATTTTGTGCATAGGGATTTGGTTTCCATCACTTCATAAGGATGCTAAAGAATATTTTTAGACATGTGATGTTTGTTAAAGGGTGGGAAAGCCATCGAGAAGGGACGAGATTCCTTTACATCCACATGTTATGTTGTAGGTTTTTGATAAATGGGAAATAGACTTTGTTGGACCAATCAACTCACCAATAAGAAGATCAGGAGATAAGTATATAATCAGTGTGACAAAATATTTGACCAGATGGGCAGAAGCAAGACCAGTCATGGACTACACCGCAGAGACTGCTTTGAGGTTTCTATTTGAGAATGTAGTCACATGATTTGCATTCCCACGCATTTTACTCAGTGATCAAGGAACACACTTCCTGAATATGATGATTGCAACATTGACTGAGGAGTTTCAAATTCATCATCAAAAGAGTATGCCGTATCACCCTCATGCAAATGGGATAGTAGAAGATTTTAGTAAAATTATGGAGACTGCTATGACAAAGATCTGCAATGTAGGGAGAGATGATTGGGACTTAAGGGTTCCCATGGTATTATGGAAATATAAGACTACATGTAAAAATTTGACAAGACAGATCCCTTTCAAGTTGGTCTATGGGAAAGAAGCAATAATGTTGATGGAGTTTATTGTACCTAGCCTACATGTTGCAATGATTATTGATCTTTAAGACTCCAACACAGTAAAGGAGAGATTGTCACATTTGGTACAATTTGATGAAGATTGATTTGTCGTAGGGTTCCATCAACAAGTTCAAAAGGAAAGAGAAAAGGCGTGGCATAATAGACATATTAAATAGAAAAAGTTTCAAGTGGGGGACTTAATATTGCTATACGACAATATGTTCATGCAACATCCAAGGAAGTTTCAAATGCATTGGTTAGGACCATATGTGATTAAGCATGTGAAGAAGGCATAAAATGTGTAGGTGGAAACATTCAATGGAGAAGTCCTGAGAGGAATGGTGAATGGTAGTTGGTTGAAACTTTATAGGGACAACCGGCTTACCATGCACTAGTCTGACCTATGCAAAAACCTTTGTATTATAGTAAGTAAAATAAAAATAAAAAGTAAGAAAAAGTAGAAAAAGGAAAAAATAACAAAAAAGTATAAAAGGAAGGAAAAATAAAACCAATGGTAAGGTAGTAAGAAGTAAGGGAGACACAACAAGAAGACTCGCACAAAAAAGCGAGTGTTGCATAGATAAAAGAAAGAATGTAGTGACAATTAGGTGTGCACAGAAGAACCCACGAAACATGACCATAATGATCGTTAAAGGCATTAAAAGGGTGGAAATGAAGATTAAAGAGTGTTAATGATAGGTCATAAAGACGAAGTGTATCCATAAATGGAAACCATCTCCAAATATCGTGACATACAAGTAGTACAAGGTATAAATATAACGGATGATATGGTAATAATGAGACACTAAATCAAGAAACATTAATCAAATCACTCGTGGATGAGACAATTAATTTAGGTGTGAAGGGACAACTGGAAAAGGGGCACAAAATCCGCAAAGGGTCGACAATTATTGGTTATTGTCACTTAGAGTTTCATGTGAGTAAGAAAGAGATAAGAAATATATTGCAGAGCCGAGAAAAAACCCCAGAGCCAAAGCATTTTACAGAAATGGAACCACCAAAAATAAGAATGCTGGTACCAAAGAAAGCTCAAATAAGAGCGCAACCAGTAGAACAAGAGGTTGAGGAGATGCCAACAACATCATTGTCAGAGCCGAGGTTTCCTAGAGACTACATTCCACCAAGGAGGGATGATGCCCCACCAATAACATTGCATAAGACTCCCTACTATGAATTGGTGATGTCTGGCATCCCATATGTGGTCATCATGGATGCGGACATGCTAGGGAGGGTTCTGCAACTCAAATATGCAGAACATGATATTAAAGGCATGACAAAGTTCCCTGAACATGCACCACAACAATACTTAGAAATGAGGACAAATCCAACAATGAACCAGAGTATACATGTGCCAAAGGTATGGGAAAGAGGACTGGAGTGAGTAGGCATTCTAAACCTGTTCGACATTTTTCATTTTGGCTAAAGAAACAAGGTGAATGCATGTGTCAAGTTTCTATTAACGTGTGTGCATGGAGGATATTTGTGGCTAGACATGCCTATTTTGATAGATATATACGTGATTGCAAGGATCATAGGCTTGCAAACACAGGGACATAATCGAAACTCCCTATTTGCAGACAAGAAAACCGGCAAGACTCTGTCATAAGAAATGAGAGAAAAATTTCATACAATGAGATGTGTGCATGGGTTGGATGTGCCAAGCATATGCGACCCAACAATGAGGCTTTCCACATAGGCCTTAGCATGCAAGTTACCGAGGAAATGCCAAAAATACCAGGTTCCAGTGGGAGTGATAACTATGATGGAGAAGTGCATCGAAGGGGTCTCCATGAGTTGGGCACCTATTGGTCCTTGGTTATGGAAGGAATTGAAGATCAAGGAAGAAAAGGTCAAACACGAACTGTGCAAGAGACACAGTGACTGTCACTGGGTCGAAGTAAGAAAAAAAGCAGAAAAGATGGAGCGAAGTACGGGGAAGAAAGTCGTTGGAGGAGGAGATCGAGGATGACAGATAAGCAAGGAAGATGGATCGAGGACAACTCAGCAAGTAGATAAATCCATCATTGGATGCTTTGGAGCATTGCGCGAGAAGGAAGGAAAGATAGGCTGGTGAAGCCCTGAAAAGGCGGGTCAAGTTGACCTAGGGTTTTAGACACCTAGGGTTTTTGTATCTAGGGTTTTGGCACCTAGGTTTCAACCTAAGGCTATCAGTGAGGGATTGTAATGTATAAATAAAGGTCAAGAGGACCTGGGTGGAGTTATAAAGTTGGTAGCTACCAGTACTAAAGTGGGCATTGATATTGATTGTTGTTGGTTGAGAGGTTATTTTACTGTGAGAGAGGGGAGTGCTGAGAGTGAGAGCCTTCTAGTATTGTAAGATCTTCAGCTAGGTGCGAAGATCAGGTCCTCCAACTGGGTGTGCAGGAAGCAGGGAGACATAGAGAAGAAGAGAGAAGATCTGCTGACCAAGAGTGTAGATCAGAACTGTAAGCTTTATCTTAATATATCATAAGCACAATTCTGTGGACGTATCCCTAGAGAGAGGGTGAACCACGTATATGAATGCTGCAATATTGTTGTATTAGTTCCACTTGATATTCCCCTAGTTGTAGACATCTTTGTTCTGCAACCCCTCTCTTAGCTTCTTCGGGTGAGACTACATCTACTTCGCAGGTGTTGTTGAAAGGGCCAGTAGCTAGGGCTTGTTGGTGCACTCTTGGAGTGAACCTTAGGACTCCCCTGTTCCAACAAATGGTTCCGTTGCAAGAACTAGAATCTTTTTAAGGGAATGTCAAGGTGGTTCCTATCAAAGACAAAAATTCAAAAGTGGATAGAGGATCAAGAGAGGGACTTTGCTAAAGCACAGAACAAGAACCCTAAACTGAGTACTGAAGATTGGCTACAAAGATACATCTTCACCGACATTCACAAGATATTCTTTGGAGGAATCCACCAGGATTTTTTTGAGTGGTTGGCTAGGTTATCCGATACCCAGTTCAAGATTAGATCTAGACCTCCTATGGTTTGGACACCAGCACTGATCCAGAAGGTAAAGAGAGTTGACAATGTTGTATCCAATGCAATAAATCATTGGTTTGATAGTACCATTGGAGGGTATATCACTGAATTTGTTGTTGATAGGGTAGAATCATATAGCCAAGCCGAGAGATACTTTTTCAAAGGAACCAGAGGAAATTTTTTTCACTTTCAAAAGCTGAGAATCAAGATGTTGTTGCATGAAAAAGAACAACTTGAAGATATAGTAGATTGGATGGACCTGAAAACGCTAATGTTCAGAAATTCAAACAATGACAATGACACAGAAGCTGGATGACACAGAGTATTCAGAGGGATTCACATTGGGAACCTTTTTAAGAAAAACTATGGAGTGAGATCGGAAGAG
>CBVK0100603226.1:0-16964 GCA_900067695.1 Picea abies | reverse complement strand
AATGACTAATTAGGACTAATAAACAAGGAATAACCTTAGGAAAAATAAATTTTAGGTGTGTGTGAAGTAAATCCAACAAAAGTTTCATTCTATGTGAAAGTGAAAATGCCTTTGTCACTCGGGAAAACATGCCACGATTCTATGTTATTGGGGAGGTGAGGATGATATAGAGTTTGGAACGTACAATTAGGTCTTTGAGGTAAGATCTGTCGAGTAGGAGAAGATGAAAAACAACTAATCTATAAACCATTGAATTAAGTTCCCTTTTAACATGACTGATGATAAATGATAACATATTTGAAATCAACATCCAAACAACTTGGGTATAACATTTAAGTAACTTATTGTTTGGCACATAAATTTTTCGTACAAGATTCACAACAAGTTTAGAATCACCAAAAACTGCAAGGTGGTCAAAACCAATATTATATTCATTTTCAATGCCCAACAATAAGGATTCAAACTCAACAAAATGGTTTGTACAAGAAAATTCCAACCTATAAGAGAAATTGTGAATTTTTCCTATCGGAGAATATAGAATGATTCCAGCTCCATTACCTTTGTTTGAACATTAGCCATCGAAATGCATGTGCCACATGCCATCATCAAAACAAGTTGGTTCAAGAATAGTGTCACCTTCATCAACAAAGATAGAGTACACCCCAAAATCTTCTTCGAGATAATTTACATTGGGTTGGGGAACACTTTCTATAGGGTGAAATTCTTCCTTCCCTAAGAACTATAATGTTCTTTCTATTTTGAGGGACAGATAAATGTGTACCATCGAGTGAAAAGTATCCACTAGTTAAGGCTTTCTAGTCCCTTCCAAAAATAATTGAGTAGTTACTCACAGGCATATCAATCACTTGGATATCTTATATTTGGATGTGCACACAAAACTAAGGTTACATATTTGATCTCACCTATAGTTGATTGTTGCAGATTATTAGAAGATATCATGCTTCTAGAATTTTCGTTGGTGCAAGATAAGCCAAGCTCTTCCATGATGATTTTAGACATCACAGTTGGATTGGACTTGCCATCAATTAGGAAACAATGAGCTATGTTATCCATGATTTTTATTGAGATGTAGAAAGGAGGATTTTTCACAGGGTTCCTAAAGTTATTTACACCTATTCTATTTACAGTTGAATCTTCTTCCTTTGACTCTTCAAATAGATTGGATATGGTAGAAATCTTACCTTCCATAAAGTCCTTAAGATGCTTTTGTTTTTCTGGGATGGAAACCATGTCCAAAAGGGTAGCATCTACTTTGATATTATCCAATTGGTTAAGGATATTATACTTGGAAGATGGAAAAGGAGAAGATACTCCTTGATTACTTGAGGTTCTAACAGTTTGTGTATCAACACTTTGAGAAGATAAAATTGGGGTAGAAGAAGTACGTGGAGGGTAAAATTTTCTCTTGGCAGTGTAAGATTTATTCTGAGTATTCACTACCATAACATCTTATGGTTCAACCCAATCTAAACAACTATAGTGGTATTGAGCCTTTTGCCAAAAATATTATCTCTAGCATTTATTTTAACTTCATAGGTATTCTCATCATGATTTTATTCACAAATGTTACACCAAGTGAGAGTCATTATCGTCTTTGGCTGAAAAGTGCTTTCATTAGTATTTCTAAAAGGTGTTAGAGAAGAAGAAGCCCTGGGGGAAGAGGAAGAATAAATTCTTTTTTGTTCCTAGGCTATCCTCCTATTATTCATATCTTGCATGAGTTGTAGAATCACAGACATATTATTTTCTTGACCAAGTCTCCCTTATGAATACCCATTCTTTCAAGTTGCTCTTCATATTCTAGGCAAGCCTGAAGGGCAGAACTAGTATTTTCAATAGCCTTTTCTTCAAGTCTATGACAATAAGGAGAAGGTAAAGCATTATAATAATGCATGAAAGCAACTTTATTTTTAGGATGACTTAGTTCAAGGATTTAATTATATAACTTGGTGAAATGAAGGTTAAAATATTTAATGGTTTCACCCTCTTTATAAGCAATATTATTTTATTCCCTTAATTGATCAACCAGACTCTTGGGATGCCCATAAGTGGATTTGAACCAATAAACCAATTTTTCCCAATTTGAAAGGATATTGGGCGTGAAATCAAAAAAATATGCTGCAACCTTCCCTTCGAGAGAATTGAAAAATAAACACATGAAAGTTTCGTTATCATTAGCCCCTATTTTATGAAAAGGATTAGAAAATTCTACCAGGTGTTCATTTGTAGTAACGATACCAGTTCTTGAGAATCTAGGTAAATGATCCTTGAATTTTGGTAATGGTTGGGTGGTTGGTGAGAGATTCAAGGGAGAAGACATGTGCCAGGGAGTGGTTTTAGCATCTTCCTCAAATTGAAAAAGTCCATATTTCTTAAGGACCTTAGCAAGATTGGTAGTGGATTGAATAGGGACTTGATGACTATATATATTACCAATTAGGGATGAAGAAGAAGGTTGCGAGGAGGAGGAACCTCCGATACCACTACCACTAACCAAAGACGTCATGTTGAAAGTGATAGGTATGGGTGACAAAGATGAATTGGAAGAATCATATAGGGTTTGCCTAAGAGCACTTTGTTGTGTTGATAAGACAATATTTCTCCTTACTATTTCAAAAATAGGAGTAACTTCAGGGGATAATCCTCTCCTTCTATGAGAGTTATGGAAATTAAAGGACATGAAATAATAGACTGAACAGGTAAGAGATTATTGTAAAAGGTTACTGTTGATTTATGGGCTACCTTTTCCTGGATTCCCAACGTTCACGTATATTTATGTCCCTTTCAATTGCTTACCAAGAGCATTCAAGTTCAACATGAGTACTAGAAGTTTCTAAAATAGTATTAAATAAAGTCAAGGAAATGTTGGTTTGGTCATCAAGACCATTTCCAATATTCGGTTGTCTCGCAACGGGTACTTTCATGGAAATATCATTCAAAGAGTTATCGAGAAAAAATAAATAAATTACAATAGTGATGAAATCAAAAAGAGAGATATGGAAAGATCTCCCCAGTATGGTCACTAAATACATGTTGAGGAAAAATGTATGAATAACCTTACTCAAACATTTTCAGATCTTTCTAGGCTAGCACAAGATAGTTGGGAATGTTACTCGGGGTTTATAGCCTTAAAATCAAAACAATCACTTGATCTACAATAAATATATAAAATAGACCAAGGATGGTTTTATTTATTATATGTAACTCTGCAAAAAGAAGAAAATAAAATATACATAAGTGTGTTTATGGATAAAGAGACAAGGATAAAAAGAATTCCAAAATATCATTTAAGATACACATGTGAGACAAAAATCAACCATCTAATTTTTTTATATTGATTTCATTCTGAGATACAAAGAAGGAATTCTCTTTACAAACCCCTATGAGGGTGGGGACCAAAGTCAAATTTATAAGTCTCCGATGGGAACCATACAAAAAGACTCTGACAACAAAAGAAAACTGAAGCTAGAGATTTGGATCAACTTTCCATAAAATTACTGTCACTTTACTCTGCCAAATATTATTTATCAGTCATGAAAATTAATCCACAAACAAACAAGAATACACAGACTACCTAAGATATATCTTACACCTTTAGAAACAAGCTGTTGAAAGATATGATTTAGTTTTGAATCCTGCTGCCTTCAATAAGACCCTGCTATCATAAAGATGGTTTATCTTTCTAGTAAACTTAGAGCAAATGAAGAAAATAATAATATCACAAGTATAGAGAAGACCTTCTATCAAAAGTTCCCTCTTCTCTCTATTCTCCTCCTTTGTCTCTTCCTTTGATTGAGATTTTATTCTTTTTCCAATAAGTTATGGTAGTTCAACTACCTTTCTTTTCTTAAGCTTAGTTATCTTAACCAATAAGTCGAGACAAATAAATAATAATAAACAAATAAGGGTTTATTTAAATAATAAATAAATATGTGGGACCCCTTGTTATTCCAATTTTCATTTCTTTAATGATCAACAAAATATGAAATATAACACCAAAAAAATTAACTCAAACACTTTCCTTATAACTCCCATCCTCATATAAATAGTCAAATATTTTAGTATCAAAATAAAATACGACCATTTACCCAAAATAAAATTATATCCATGCTTCCCAAAACATTATGTAATCCTACCAATAAAATATGTCCTCAAAATAACATTAAAATCCATATTTACTGTGAGAGGCAGTTTGCCTTTTTTCACTGCTTCCTTCGTTTGATCCTTTTACTGATGTATCTTGTGCAACAACCTACGGTTGATTGGAATCTTGGGGATGAATTTCACTTATGACATGGGAACAAATATATTTAAGGTGGACATGAGAGGACATTGATTCATAGGAGTCTTTGGAAGAATTGGAAGGATTGGCCACTCCTTTTCCTTTATCTATTTTTGGCTCAAGAATGGAAGTTTTGAGTCTCTTGCTCGCATGAGAGGACTGGACTGGTGAGGCAACACGATCAATTTGGGAATTTGGGTTGAATGGTGGTGGAGGAGGGGGAAACAATAATGATACTATAGGCCAACCATTATGATGTACAACAGGATGATGGCTAATTTCTTACCATCCATCATTGACAGGTTGCTTTGGCTGCATAGAGACATGAGGGGGAACATAAACACCAGAGAAATTTTGATGATGATGGAAAGGAGTTCTCTCAGGTATAGGTTACAGAATCCCTTGGACAACTAAATTAAGGAATCCATCTCGGAAAAGATGATTCAATTCTTGCATATCAACGTCAAAGTGAATTGAGAATTGTGGCCTTCTATGGCCCCTTTTCCAATTATTACATCTGCCTCTGTTGGCACCTCTGTATTGTTGCCCTTGCTAAAAAAAATCATCCTAAAGCAAGATTCAAATAATAATATGGAAAAAATTTAATCATTCATTCATTAACACTCTACCTAAATAAAGTCAAAATGTTGGCTCTATCATTCACAACATAAGCACATGCAACTCATCCATTGATACAATCCTTCACATATTGAAGTTAATAATCAATTTCATTTGAACAGGGAATTTTAGGGTCATTGGGAAAATGGGGGGCTTTGTAATGAATGAAAAATGATAGTATGGATGGGAATGAATAAATGGATACTGTTAAAGTAAAATAAAGAACCTTATTCTCATAAAAATCCATCTCTCCATATCATAATTTCCAATTCCAGTCGTCATCCAATCCTTTTTAATCCTTTCATTTTTAAAAATGAAATTCATTATAACATAACAAGGGATAAATTAAATGTTATTGGGAATATGGTGGGAACATGATGATCAGAAAATGAGATAAAGAACGAGAATATGACGATTACTGTTCTATTACATGAAATAACATTCATTAATTTTATTACCATCATTTGATGAAAAACATTTGGATACCCACTATTTACCAAGACAATTATTTACGAACTAACCTGACAAAAATCCCACCAACCATATCTCGTTTGTTCCATAAACATTTCTTTTTAAAATTTCAACATACAATATTTATGACACAATAGCTTTTAAACTGCTCAAATAAAACTTAAAGAAAACTTCAGGACTTTTAAACTTTGCAAGTTTCATCTTCCTTTTTTTAAAAACCATAGATGTCCATTTAAACTAGCAAAGTGTTATGTAGGAGACTATTGACAAAGCCATATTGGAATAATTTATAAAAGTCAACATGAGAGGATGAGAAAAGAATCATAAATCCATCAATTGTACATTATATTAAATTTACTCCATAACCCCAAATAACTGCTGTGAAAACAAAATGGGTTTGAAACCCCAATTCAGACATAGTAGTCACTATTTTATTGAATCCATACTAACGTCAAAGTTGGCCAAATTTCCTCATGGATAAATAACAAAGTGAGCCATGATTTTGTGGGCTTGATCAATATTCCTTGTTGTTGGGTCAAGACATATAAATGAAATTTAAAACTTGAGTTCAAATTTTATACTTTCCCACACATTGGATGGGGAAACAAACCCTAGAGTAGATAGAGTGGGTGTGAGGTGGGGTTGTTGAATGTAAGTGAGACAATAACAATTCCTTCCTACAACAAAATTTTAAAGTGACAAGAAGACATAACACACATGCCTTCGTAACTTCACAAGATGTGGTAATAATAATACAAAAGGACTACAAATATTCCAAGGTTTGGGCATGGGGTGAGGGTATTATAACTTAATCACGAAACCCGACTGTTCTTTTCCTTTCATAGAGAAACCCTTAAAAATCAATCATAAAAATTGAGCAAAACAAAACATATCCACCCATAGACGTTTTCCAATAGTCATACCATAGTAATACCAACATTTTCTCCAGGTGCAACACAACCATACACTTCAAAATAGAAGGTCGAACAATAACTCCAGTTTGAATCGCTAAAATTCCAAAAGGAAGAAACCCATATGAAAATGCATTTTTACATGGCTAGAATGCTCACAAACAATCCACTGTAAGATTTGGAAAACAAACACATTCTGCATGCAAAATTTAAGATCCAACAAGACGATTTTATCTGGAGCAGAGCCAACAATCCATGCATGAAAATATAAAAGACACATACCTAAAAGAACAATGCAAGAAAATTACAGAGCTCAATTATTTTTCCGCCAAGGGCTGAGCACAATGGAGGCACTACTTACCAGAGAAACCAAAACAAATGCGAGAAGTATAGTGAAGGTGGTAGCTTCGAGGCAGGGTAAGAATGACGTGCAATAAATGCACATCGCTTCCCATCTTCTTCATTAAATTCCATCAACCACAACCAACTATGGAGTGTACTCATCCTCCAAAACCTTGTTCCAAACATGCATCAACCATCGTATATCCAATTGCTACATAACATATCATTTCCAATATCAAAATCGAATCAACCTCCCACATGGATCTCATAACTATTATATGCCCATCAAACACTTAGCACCAAAATAAACATGTCCCACAAACTTTGCTAGTGGAGGATTACCATTCAATATAATAGTCAATTGCCCATATATATAACAAATATACCATAAGTTTCCATGTGGATTTTATTTAGAGTTTGAATAATATATCAAAGTCTAGGTGTAGCAAGAGTAAAATAAAATGTCTAATGAAATAAACATTTTCTCCCTTTAAAATCAAATTGCTAACACACCCAACATCCATTAGTTGCACACAGAATAAGGTTAGGCTCTTTTCTTTTACTTTCAAACCGTGAAATTATTCTTGTAAGGTCATCATGACCACAACTTGAAGATGTTAACAAGAGGAATCATTTTTCTCCCTTATTACTATTCTAAAGTGGTCCCACATATTTAGTATTATTATTAAATATATATAATCAATAATGAATTGAAAGTCATTTGCAGGTAGGGATTTCATGTTGTGATTTTGGGTGTCAACAAGGAGTTCTTGATATACCTTCTCGAGTGCCTGCTGCTTTCTTTCTACCTTCTACACTGCCTCATCGTGCTCCTATTTAAATTTTCTGTACTCAATATCTAATGCGACATTTTTGTCCATAACATTCACCAACTTTATGGATGTCTTATATGTGTGCACGTTCAGCTCTTGCATCACGCTCAACTGTAATTCCCACAATACTTCTATTGGTAATTTTGATAGCACTCAGTCAATGTGACCTTTTTCCCTTGACTGTTTTTGCATCACTGTCACAGGGAAATCGATTTCCCTTATTGTTAGCTTAATCAATATTCATTCTCCTGTGACTACTAAGGACTAGGAGATAGTTGGACCTACCTCCCTAGTCTTGGTAGTGCTTGTTGTTGGTTCTTCCCCCATCTATCTCCCTGGCACGATGTTGGATGCTTCTAGTAGTTGGCCAATTCATCCATCTGTTCATGCATGCGTATGTTCATCTCTTCTTGCTATTGTGATGCAAGCTGAAATGCTTCGCTAATGAATTATTTCAGTTGGTCACCTATCTTCTCCAAATATTCCTCTGTTAAAGCCTGGATAGCCACTTCCTTAATGACCTTGCACTTTGTTCGTTGATGTTCATATTTCCCTATTTCTATTTCTTTCCTCTTCTGCTTTGTGTGCGACATTGTGCATCTCCTTCTTCTTCATCCTCGTCAATCTTGTGTACTTTCAGGTTTTGATTTTTTGATGGAACTGTCTCTGATGGTGGAATATGTCACTCTTCTTCCCAATTGACTGTAATATGACCCATCTCTTCTTCAATCAATCTATATTGTGTTGGCAGCCATTACTGATATGGGTCCTTCTTTTCTTGTACATACATGTGGTGATTCCTTGCCTTAAAGCGCACCACTATATTTTATGCCTTGACCACCTGAAGTGGTATGCGTGGTGTCCTCTAGATGTTGTCCCTGATAGTTTCCTTATAAATATAAAATGTGACATTATTGTCCATCTTCCGCCCCTTATGTGTAGTATACCATAGGTTTTGATACTGCGTGGCTAGACAATGCTTCTCTTTGACTCCCCAAAAATGAGTGTCATTTGGTTCCCTCCAAGACAATAACACTATTAGAATCACTGACCAAGCATAATGAAACTAGATCCCCTTATCCTACGCTTCCTTCAATTGATCAAAAATTGGTTCAATAAGAATGTCACCCAGTTCATCTCGATGCCCTCTACACATCTTCTTGCTGGCGCTATCACTATTGCTGGCACTTGTTCTCTTCTGCATTTCCTCAACAAATTACATGCTAAGTCTTACATCACAAACCTTACCATCATGTCGCATATTCTTGCGATGTCCAAACTGTGTGGTCCAGAGAATGTATGGAACTTTTCCTTCATGCTCTCAATTAGTGATTTTTCATTCTTCTTATAAAAAAACAATAAGGGTGGGTCCTCCCCCTGCGATTAAAGACCGATAATGTGTAATATTAGATATGTATCAATGGAAACTAACCTATTGAGCCACATGTATCCCCCATGCACACAACTTAGCAACATTTTTACACACACATTGATCTCTTGGATCTGTCCAAAATGGTGTATATCGAAGAGGTTTAGAAGACCTTCTTTATGCAACCCCGTAGCCCACATCTGCGGCTCGATGACTATCATACGAGTCTTAGAAATAATGGAAATTTTCAATAACTTGTTGAGTAATAAATCTAGAAACTTCTTCTCATGTGTGATGTCATGGTCTGCATACTTTAACGCTGGTATCGGACCTAACATGTCCCCTTCTACAATTACTCCTTTTGGAATTCGTGGTTCCATGAGCAAATACTTTGCGTCCCTTTGTAAATGGACTTGATTTGTTGATGGATGTCTCGACGGATATAATCCATGTGGAATCTTGATTCTGAGGATGATGTCTCCTGTGTTTCTTCGATGGTTGACAACGTTGCGGGATGATCACATTGTTTCTTTGGTATTGACAAGGAATCTACTGCTACCTTAGGTGGTGCCATCTTCCTCTGCGACATTGGCTTCAACTTCCCACTAGTTCTGAAACTTCGGCACTGTAAATTTGACTCTTCAGATTTATAACTTTGGTTCTCTACGCAAATGATGAATGAAAATAATCTTCCCCCACCGACCCTTTTCTTTCTTTTATACTTAATCGCCAGTTGTAGATTCCCTTTGCACCTAAATTTTTTCATCTAATCCACTCGTGGTTGGAATTCATTACCTTCCTTAATTCTCCATCAACTTCATATCTTTGGTGAATTCTCCATTCAATTATGCAATTTGTCAATATCTTCTAGCCAATCTGCATTATTGTTACACGACACCACTACTTCACCGTCATGGTATCTCTTTATTTCACACCCTGTCATGGATTGTCTTAATTTCTCTTAGCTGTCAGCTACACAATCACTTCTCTTTATGCGATATCTTCTTTCTACGTGAACTTGATTCCTCTTTTGTGTTCTCTTCTTCTTGCTTCTTTCTCTTTTGTGACTTTTACCTACTAATATTACCTTGTAATTCTACCACTTTTGACTTATTTCCTAAAACAATTTCTTTATTTTCCCTCTTTTACTTTCTTTTTCTGCATTTTCTTTCTATAGAACACTATGATACAACTTAGTTTGCACAACTCTTCTAGTGCGGGGAAAGATAACCATCCCTGTACAGTTTCAGTCAACTCCCATTCATGAGTCTTTCCACAAGTTGTCCATCCAATTTTTCTAGATGAAAAACACCTACGTCTATTACATATTTGATCACGTATGACCCTAGATAGTGTGTCCTGAAATTTCCTGGGTGCTGTAATAACTTACTGTCATAGAGAAGTACTAGATCTCCAGTCTGGAACTTCTTCTTCTTGATGTGTCTATCATGATATGCCTTTTCACGTGCCTTTTGTACTTGATGTTGGAACCCTGCAACAAATTTATCTTCCTCTAATATCAATAACTGTGATAGTCTTTCTTCTACTGTGTCAGAATCCGTAAGGTATGCCATCAAAACAATGTGCATAATCGGTACAAGAAACTCCATGGGCATGACTACCTCCTCACCATATGCTAATATAAAGGGTATCTAACATGTCAACTTCTTGCATGTAGTTCTATAAGCCCAAAGTACTGCAAGAATCCTTAAATCCCAGTCATCACATCCTATCTTGCACACCTTGGTCAATGCATTCTCCCGTATCATATTGAAGGCATCCATAGTTCCATTAGCTTGTGGGTGATATTGAGTGTTCTTACGATGATGAATCTCAAACTCTTCTTTCAATGCCGCAATTTTCTTCTTCAAAAATGAGTCCCCATATCGCTCATAAGTACTTTAGGAAACCAAAATATTGTAACTATGTTCTCAAATATGAACCACACAACATTCTATGCATTGCAATGTGTAACAGGTTCTTCTTCTGTCCATCTTGTCAAGTAGTGTGTCACGGTAATTATGTACTTGGCTCTTGCTCTCCTCACTGGTGGGTTAATTGGTCCGACAAAATCCACTAACCATTTTTCAAACACCTGCAAAGTGACTTGCGGATTCAAAGGCATATCATCCCTGCATGATGGTCTTCCTACTCTCTGGAAAATGTCGCAGCTCTGACAATATTCCTTTGTGTATTTATGGAGGGTGGGCCACCATATCCCTACATACAAGATCTTCTACACTGTATCCTTTTCTGCATAATGATCTCCTTCAATTCCATCATGCACCTCTGCGAGGATCATCAATCTCTCGTGTTATAGCACACAACATCGCAATATCCCATCTATGCCTAACTTGTATAAATTTCCTGTGATCAATTGATAATCTATTGCTTTAACCACGAGCTACTTCTTCTGTGCTACTGTCATATCATATGGAGCCACTCATGTGCTCAAGTATTGGACAATTTATGCAAAGTGTTTGTCTACCATCTGAACTAAGAATTAATGCACATCTGGTAAACTATCATCTAGGTTCCCTGTGTCCTCTCCTATCAGTATCCACAACAAATGGTCTGGTCCTACATTTAGTTTTCCTGGTTTCATAATAAATTCAAAATCATACCCTTGGCACAACAATAACCATTTGCGGATTCTCCCCCCCAACACTAGCTTGTTCACTAGATATCTGAGTGCAGAGTGCTATGCATACATCTTGAAGTGGGACCCCAACAAGTAGTGTCTGAACTTCTACAAGAATAAACCACTTCCAAGCCTTCCCTTTTTATTTTCATGTAATTCTTCTCAGTAGTTGACAACTTTCTGCTTGCAAAATAAATTGGATGATCTAAGTCTCCCTCTCCTGGCTGGGCTAATACTACATCGAGTGCTATCGACGATGCATCCACATGAAAGTGAAACTCTTTCTGCCAATCTGGGAACACCAGAATGGGTGAAGTTACTAACTTTTGCTTCGATACGTCTAGACCTTGCTAATAGTATTCATTCCATTGAAACTTAGCTTCTTTCTCCAATAACTTTTCCATTAGAGCTGTAATTTGCGCATAACCTTTAATAAATTTTCTGTAATATCCTGTATGACCCAAAGTTGTTCTCAACTATCTCACTGATTTAGGAAGTGAAAAATTAAAAATTAATGCTATCTCGGCAGGATCAACCAACAAACCCTGCTTGCATACCACATGACCTAGCAATATCCAAAACGATGCACAAAAAATACATTTCTTCTAGTTTAATGAAATATGATATTGTCTACATCTATCAAGCATAAACCTTAGAGTTTCCATGTGATATTTCAATAGGATAAACACATTCCAATCATCTAAGTATACTTCAAGAAACTTATGAATAAACTCCTTAAAGGCTGCGATGACTACTCTACAAAACACAACAGGTGCATTCTTTAACCCAAATGACATCAATGTGTATTGGAAGCTTCCCCATTCTATCGCAAATGTCATTTATGTATGTCTTCTGGAGAAATATTTATCTGATGGTATCCTGAAAATCCATTTGTGAATGAGTAGGCCTCCTTCCCTCCAACATTTTATAACACTTTGTCGGTAAAGGGGGTTGGAAACGTGTCACACAAACAAACATCATTCAACTTCCTTAGTTCTACACAAATTCTAATACCCCCTATTTTCTTATCTTGAACCACCATTGGAATTATCCATTCAGACTCAACGACAGACTCAATGATACCAACTTCTATCATTCTATCCAGCTCTTCTTTCACTTTTTCCTTGTACTTCAAATTCAATCTGTAAGGTCTCTGTCTTATTGGCTTAGCATTTGGTTTTAACAAGATCTTTATTTGTCTCGATTCCCCATATATTTCATTCATCTTTGAAAAATTTGTCGGAAATAGATCTTGATAATCATGCAATAGGTTTGCTATCTTTTCCATAGTCTCATCGTTTCAGTAATCACCAATATTTGCAAATTTCGGTTTCTCCTTCATGCCAATGTTCACTTTGTGCACCCTTAATGGCTTCACATATGCATCAGATTCAAGTTTTGGAACCACTACGTCGCGCTCCCCTTCAGTCTATGGTACTTTCACATTTCTTGGATCATATTCATGTTGATCTTCCTCAGTAACATTATAACATTCTAATAGTTCATGGACTGTCATATACTCTTTGTGTGTGCTACATGCATGTATTATTTATATTTGACTTTCTTTCATAAAAATATTACTCCTAGTGACCTACAGAGCTACATCCACTAAAGGTGACTCAACTTAAAAATTAAATGTTACCTTAAAATTCTAGATGAGATATTCCCAGTTTTCTGTTTCTCTATCCACTTCTAGCTCTAGGTACCAGTTCATGGGAACTGTCTCCAGAGTATGTATGAACTTGTGTGTCCATTCCTACTTCGACACTTGTCTCCAAGTTGTCATACATTGTGAAGTATGTTCCTTCAATCTCTCACCCCTGCATACTTGTGCAGAATATCTTCTATTCCAAATCGGATCCGCATCAGACATTTGTAGTGTTTCCAATCCTCTATCCCTTCCTTGTGTGTTTCCCACCATCTTGCCGGGGTTTCTCTCAGTGCAGCATCTAATTATAACAACCTTTGTTGTTCAGGTATCTGAAACTCAAATTCATTGAAAAAGAACTTACCTTTGTTAATCCATCAAAATTTGGTGTATCACGTACCTCTATTCCGATCTAGTACAAAGAGAGAGTAATGCGAGCACATAATCTGGTCGAGACTTCATGCGACCTGTGCTACCAATGCTCAAGTCCTTCATCTGAGTCTGATGCGCAAGAGCTTATGCTTCTCCAATTGAGTGCACCATCTGCAATGGGATTGATGTAGTCATCCATGCGTTCTGTCATATTACACAGGTTATCAATTTCCTTTCTTGCGGGCTCTACATACCTTATAGACTCTATGGGGTCTAATGGCATAGTGATATTTAATCCTCCTTCAAAAATCATCTCTCTTTTATTCTGTTTGATAATCGCCTGATTTTCGAAGGCCCAATACAATATGAGAAATGTTGGATACAAATGACTGTTGTCCACAATTTCAATGACCTCAAATTCAGCTATGTTTCACATTCCATATATGTTAACAGGTACTCATGCTAGTCTCCCTATTGATATTATATTATGTTGGTCGATCAACCTTAACTAAAAAGTTGACCAAAATAGCTCTCGTTTCCACATCATCTCCCATGTCTGTCTCAAAAGAAAATTGAAATCCAATCCTAAGTCCAGGATGACATTATCCATGTCATATTCTCCTATCTACACACTTAATCTGAATTCTCTATTTTTCCTCTTATTGCGCAAGACTTGGTTCACTGCTTTCTGTGTTGTAGGTAATTCTATGTCTTGTGTACATTGATCAATCATTCGACACAATGCATCCAATGATTTTCCATCCTGCATAAACTCTAAACAACTCTTTCAAAGTATTTACCTTTTCGAATGGCCTTTCTGGAATAGTACGATCATAAGCTGATGACATATCATATAATGGTGGTGTCTTTTATGTTGATTCTATCTAGTTCGGTCCTAGTATCTCCTTCCTTACTTGCTGATAAGTTTATTTATATTTCTCTGGATTGAATACTGGCATATGCTCAACCACTTTCCTAATCCATTTCTCAACCCATTTTCCTTTTTCTTTCGCATTTGTACCAGTTCTCATTCCGCCACACATAACAACTGCTACTTTGGGTTGATCATCAAATTCCTCAGCTGTTATTAACTATAGGTTTTGGTTTTGATTATGATTCCCTCTTTCTTGCCACTTTGCTATCATTTGAGGACAATAAATTTTCACATGATACAATGCTCTGCAATACATGCACATCATTCAATGGTTCAAAAATTCTCTTGCTAAATGTCCTAGTTGATTGCATTTATAAAAAATTATCGGTTCTTTGCCTCGTCGACCAAATCCTCCACATCCTTGACCTCTGCCAAATCCTCCACATCCACCCTGTTTGAAACCTCTTGGAGTGTTGTACTATGGAAATCCTCCTTTTGCTGGAGCATTTTCTTCTTGAATTCTATACGCATATGAAGTGCTCTCTCTCATTAAGTCGAACACGCAACAATATTTTTCAACGTGTCCTACTGATTTGCAAAAAATACAAAATATCTGCCTGGGTGTATTTTGGTACTTCTGCAGTAAGGGAAAAGAAGACAGATGATGTTCCCATGTCTTACATACATCAAAATACCCTACTCCTCTTTCTAATGGATTCAGTTCTCCTATGGCCATATACTGCATGAATGCTAGACATTCTTCCTTTCGATGGTCCTCTGTCTTACATTTTATGCACCAAACATGTTCACGATTTTCCTTTGCCTTCATTATTTCTAATAACTGAATTCTCAGTGCAACCAACTGTGACTGTACATGTGCCATCTCTTGCAATAGATGCTTCCAACTTCATTGCAATTTCCAATGCTTCTGTTTGCGACGTGACCTTTTGCTGTGTAAAAGGACAATGAATGTGTGGTAATAGACCTACAATAAACCATTCTTGATGTTTCTTGTTAGGAATATGAAATTTCAATCAACCCATCACATATTTAAATCTATGGTAATAATCCCACACTATCTCATTCTACACTTGCTTAATCTCTTTCATCTTTGTAATATATTGTGATTCAAATTTTGGCTTCCATAATTCCTTTAACAATGCTTTTCCAATATCTTCCAAAGTTCTTGATTGTCTGATTGGTGTAGTAGTTTGATACTTCATATACCATAGCATTGCATGACCTCTAAATTTCTTGGCTAACTGCACAATCTTCATTACCTCATCTTGAACATTCTTCGTAGTCCATATCATGTTGCATAAAAATAAGTGCTTCTCAGGGTCTTCTGACCTTGCTCCCTAAAATTTAGGCATCCTTAGTGTATGATCTATTCCTTCCATTGTACTTTGTGTAGTAATTACCCTTGGTGATGCTGATTGACTCTAGTTTTCTACACTACTTCCACTTTCTTGGCTACAGTTATGACTTCCTCCACTAACTACAATCGCTCTCGACAACGTTCCAATTTCTTCTTTAGATCTAGGTGATGCACAAAGGGTCATGGGTTCGATGTAGATTCTGATCTAAGATGGAATTTCTTCTTATATTGGACTATACTGAGGATCCTTTTATTTCTCTTTCCTTTCTCCATACGGTGTGATCTGAAATACTGTGCAATGGTCTATTTTCTTAAATACTCCGTGCTAGTCTTCTCTCAAGCACACTCTCCTTCTTACTATACCTAAACATTTTCCCATAACGCAATACTCCAATATATTTGTTTGAGTTAGTGTCTTCCTCTCTTTACATCCTTAGTCCATCTAATCCTTACTCATTCTTTCCACTCTCAAACCATCCTCTGGTCATCCTCTAGTCCCCCTATGTGCGCGAAGGATTTTAGCAATCATAATCCATCTTCATGACATTCTTGTTGTGTAGTAACATTTTTATCCAAGTAGACAATGCACTCAAATATCTCTCGCACAAACCCTTGAAAAACCCCCTCTTCGTGATACTATAATACTGTGTACAATATACTGCGCATTATGTAATGTAACCCCTTAGTATATTATTCAACCAAAAATCTACTTCGCGAGAAACATTATTACTTACTGTATTCATCTGTTGGATCAGTTCAGGAGTCCAATTTCTCAAAGCCTCAACTCGATATTTCCCAACTTTTTCCACTAACCTTTCTAACCATTCAATCAAAATTATCACAAATTCACCAAATAAAATTTCATGAAGATCTGTGAACACACACCTTTGAAACCACTATTTGTCGTAAGCCATGGATTCCTATTCTGTTCTTTGGAAAATTCTTGCTGCTTCCTTTCTATCCATTTGATTATCTCCTCCTTATTCAGCCTCCAAAACATTCCTCTGAATTACACTTCCCAGTCCCGACAACAAAACCATTTGTTGGTGTGCAATGGGAAGCCCTGGGGTTAATCATCAATATACCAACAAAACCCTTAGACACCATCCCTTTAAGAATCACCTGCAAGCAAGTGAAGTCTCACCCGAGGCATCTAGAGGGGATGGAGGAACCAAGGTTCTGTAGTGATGAGGGGAAGTGAGCC
>CBVK0100603225.1:0-16965 GCA_900067695.1 Picea abies | reverse complement strand
AAACCTTAGTTATGTTTTGTTAGCAACGTTGACCTCCCTTCTCCTTCAGTCTCATATATATATATATATATATATATATATATATGTGCACCTTATTCATTTTCTTAGGTAGTGGGAAGTTTTTTCTAAAGTAATTCTTACGTCCATGAAAGAAAGTTTCTTGTGAATTAAAATTTGTATTGTGATTAAGTGATGTATATTATTTATGGATGATTATTCTTGAGAAATTTAGTTGAATGAAACTATCTAGATAACTTTTTTTTTCCAATAGAAAAATTATCTCAATTATATTGATAATATAATTCTTTTACATCTTTGCCTCTATAACTAGGCACAAAATTGTTCCCCCAGATGGATCGGAAAACTACAAACCCATACCAAAAAAAGACCATATGATTATGAGTGGTATCCTAGACCAGCTCAATATGTATCATATCTATAAACAAAAAGGAAACTTTAGAGCTGGCAAAAAAAATACGCCATTACATCAACAAAAAACATAGGGCAGCAACAACAAAATAAAACCGCAACACTATAGGAAGTTGATATGTCTTCTTTGTCAAGCTATACCATTGATCCAATGATAAAATACGATGCATCCTTATGGTTCTGCAAGCGCTTGCTTTGATTAGAGATCTGCATCCTTGTTAAATTCCTTGGGAATATGATCAAAATTGATTAAGGCGAAGCCTTTAACCAAGTCCGTTATCATGTCTTTCCGTCCCTCAATAGCACAGCCTTTGAGAGTGCCTCTGTTTGATAACCAATCAATCACTACTTTGGAATCGCCCAGAATTTGTAAGCAATTGACTGATAGATGAGAAGCCATAACGAAGGTAGCCCATGCTCCTAAAAGTTCAGTTTTTGTATTAGTTCATCTACCGTAGTTGTATGCCCAATTTGTGACAAATTGATCTAGAAATTTTATAACTCCACCCGCTCCATAATATAATCCATCATGTTGGACAGACCCATCAAAATATGCAATCAGAAAGTTGTTTTGTTGCTGTAACATAATACTCCTTGGGAGTTTATCCTTTTTTTCCCTTCATTGTCAAGATGCTGAGCAAGGGATTTATAGATCACCGCAAGATGGGAGGGATAAATCCCCTCGAAAATGGCTTTGTTCCTTTCGTTCCAGATGTTCCAACTAGATAACTTAAAACTATCTTATTGATTGTTTTTAATGTATTCTCCCACTCATGGTTGTTTCTAAAGTAATTGGAAGGTTGTTTCATAAAAGATAAGTGCATGCATGTATTATGATGAGGTAAATTTAGTTCTTGAAAATTAGACTAGGAATGGGTATGGGTTTACATACCTTCATGTTCCTCAGAACTACTACCAGACCTAAGACCTTAAATGGTCAAAACCAATCAGATGAATCCTTGACTATGGGCGTTGATTACGTGACTTGAAGGTCCTAACCTTGCAAGTGTAGGATGAGCGGTATACTTATTTAATTTCACTATCTTTTGGGTGATCGATTGAAATTGACTCTTCATACTTTAGGTTTTATAAATGTCATATATGATTTGTATCATTGACTCTTGATGTAATGTTGCATAGGTAGTAATTTATGGTTTACTAGAATTTATGGAGATGCTAACTATGAATAGATTGAATCCCTATAATTGTTATCATTATAGATAAATAAATTTTGTTGTATATAATTGTTGTAATCGATAATATTGTACTCGCTCACACTTGTGTTGTGTTTCGAGTGTTGTTACACCAACATTCTCCCACTTGTTGTTTTCTTTGTTGAAACTAGGATATTTATGAACTCTCATTCACAAACCCAAGGCATCAATTCCCATTGCCTCTCTGCACCAAGAGAAATTCACAAGACTCACAAACTTGGTCAAATATTCTGCTCTGTTTTCCAACGTGTCTACTTTCTCTAGTAGTACCTTGTTGATTTCCACCATGTCTCTCACAAAATGGTATTGTACATCTATATGATTAGTCTTGGAATGATAAGTTGGGTTCTTTTCCAGGAATATTGTGCTTTGGCTATCACAACTTATCTGCATAGCTCTCTGCTCAAACGCGATTCATAAACACAACCTTTGCAGCCATATTGCTTGTTTTCTTCCATGAGTGTTTGTCATGTATTCATCTTATGTTGTTGACAAGGCTAAAACCATTTGTCACTTACTCATATAGATAACTGCTCCACTGAATATATTGAACACATATCCATTGGTTGACCTTCGACAATCCAAATCTCTAGCCCAGTCGACATCGACAAATCCATGTACATTTAATTCATTGTCACCTCCAAGTTTTCCTTGGTAGCATATAGCATAGTATTTTGTGCCACAAAAATACCTGAATACTCTCTTGACAATTGTCCAGTGCTCCTTTCCAAGTGTCAACATGTATCTTCTCAACACTCCCACTGCATGGGAAATTTCTAATTGATTGTAGACCATAGCATACATTAGACTACCAAAAACACTTGCATAGGGAATACGTGCCATGTCCTCTATTTATTCTTATGTCTTTGGACATTGTTCAGTAGTTAGCCTTGCTCCCACAGGAATTGGCACCTTCATAGGTTTGATATCCTACATGTTGAAACGTTTCAAAATTGTTTCAATATACTTCTTTTGGTTCAACTAGAGTTTTCTAGTTGCTCGATCTCTCTTTATCTCCATTCCCATAATGAAGTTCATTGCACCGAGATCCTTCATGTCTAACTTGAAGGATAGATGCTTATTCACCTCCTTTGTTGCATACATGTTATTTTTTATTATTAACATGTCGTCGACATACAATGCTACATATACGAAATGCCTGCCTTCTTCTTTGAAATATATGTAGTTATCAACTTTGTTTCTCACAAATCCCAAACTAAGAATGCATTTTTCAAACTTTTGGTACCATGTCCTTGGTGATTTATTTAGACCATAAAGGGATATTTTCAACTTGGACACCAAATATTTCTTTCCTCTTACTACAAATCCTTCAGGTAGTTTCATGTAGATTTCTTCTTCTAGGTCCCCATGTAGGAATGTTGTCTTCACATCCATTTGTTCTATTTCCATATCGAATGTTGAAGCCAGAGACATTGGTACTCTAATGGAAGTTGATTTTGCAAAAGGGGAAAAATATCACCGAAGTCGACTCCTTCGACTTGGGAATATCCTTTCTCTACCAGTCGAGCTTTGAATTTCTCGACTTGACTTGCAGTGTTAATCTTCTTCTTGAATACCCACTTACTACCAATGGGATTTCTTCCATTAGGTAATTTTACTAAATCCCATGTCTCATTCTTATTCAAGGATTCCATCTCTTCAACCATGGAGTCCTTATAGAATTTTCCCTTTGTTGAGTTGAATTCCTCCCTGACCGAATTGGGCTCTTTGTTAGTGGTAGTTAACAAAAATGTGGAACAAAATTCGGGTGGACTATACCTTTCGACTAGTTTTCTTACTCATTTTGACCTTCTTACAACTGGGTTTGGTTGTTCCACCTCTTCATCTAATTCATTTGAATCACCTTCTTCGTTCCTAAGTTCAAACCTCACCTTTTCTGGATTATTCTTTGTTTGAACCATCACTTCAAACTCAGACTTCCTTCGAACTTCCCTGAAGACCACATATTGATTGAACATTGTTTTCCTTGATACAAGATCTCAGAGCTTATATCCTTCCATTCCTTTTTTCTATCCAATGAAAATACACTTGACAACCTTCTTGTCCAACTTATTGCTCTTTTCCTTGGGAACATGCACAAATTCATCACAACCAAATACTTTGAGATGTGAAACTGAAGGCTTCTTACCAGACCATACCTCATGTGGGGTCATGTAGACTAGCGTTGACGAAGGAGACATATTCACCATATATTATACAGTTTCAACTGCCTCTACCCAGAATTCTTATGCAATCCCAACACCACTGAGCATGTTCCTTGACTTGTCCATCAATGTTCTGTTCATTCTCTCAACAACTCCATTTTGTTGTGGGGTATATGGTGTGGTATTTTTTCATGCTATGCCACACTGCTTGAAAAAATGATCAAATTTATTTCCACAAAATTCACCACCATTGTCAGTTTTGAACACCTTAATCTGCTTATCTATCTGGTTTTCTACAAGAGATTTAAACTCTTTGAATTTATCGAAAACCTCTTATTTCTTCCTCGGGAAATATATCCATGTATTCCTAGAAAAATCATCTATGAAGGAGACATAATATAGGGATACACCAAATTAAGGCACTACAACAGGGCCAAACACATCACTATGAACCAATTCTAGAATCCCCTTTTGCCTTGTCTCTTCAAATAGAAACCTCACTTGACTTTGTTTTCCATATATACAATGTTCACAAAAGTTAACTTATAAATTCTATTTAGGAAAATCTTTGACCATACCTTTGTTCTGCATAGATCAATGTATTTTTTCTCCAATATGTCCCATCCTCTCATGCCATAGCATGGTTGGTTCATTTTGACAAGGAATTTTCGATTTGGGTTGAATCCACTTAGACTAAGTCGAGTCAAGTCGATTCGAAGTCGAGTCAAATTCAGGAAAAATAATTTGTTGTTTCATACGGTCAAGTCGACATTCCCTAATAACTTGTATATGATTCCAATCCAACCTCATTTTATGAAGACCATCGCACCTATGGCCATCTTTCACGTATCCTTATGAAATAGAGTGTGCACCCCTCCATCACTCATCTTGTTGAAAAATATCATGTTTATTTCCAAACCCGGAATATATAGCACACCTAGAAGGGTTCTGCTCCTCCCATCTTGCAGTGTCAGTCGAAATCTACCTCGTTAAACAATTTTGGTTGTCGATTCTCCCCTCAAGAACACATCTCCTCCTTCATATCATTCATATTCGTAGAACCATACTCTATGTGGTGTCGTATGATAGGATTCTCCTGAGTCGATCAACCAAACATCTTGATCCTAATTGTGTACTAGTCGATGCCAAGTATACATCGCCTCCCTTACTTGGAGTTGTCTTTCTCTCATATGATTGCTTCTCATTGGATCTTGTATTGGCTTTTGTTTCCTTCGACTTGTAGTCACTTTTCTAATTGCCCAAATTTACCGCATTTCCAACATCTTCTTGTTGTTGACTGAACCGAGGATTTAGATATACTCTTCGACTTGGACTTTCTACCAGAGAATTTTCCTTTATCTATGTCAATTAGTTGACCTCTTACCACTAATGCATCTTTGGTTGAACCTTCCATGTTCTTCCTTCTCATTTATTATGACATTAGAGATGCAACCACATCTTCTAGCGCTAATGTGGTTGAATTACTCCCTATAGCCATGACTAAGCTATCATAGGAGTTTAGAAAAGAACATAATAGGTTAACACATTTATCCTCCTCATTGAATTTGATATCTACAAAAGATAACTGGATTATTATGGTATTAAACACATTTAAATGATCAATCCCTGAACTTTTCTCACTCATCCTCAAAAGATATTGTTTCTTTCTAAGGAACAAACTATTTACCAGGGATTTTGACTGGTACAAGCTCCCCAACTTGTCCCATGATTTCTTGTTCGAATCTTCACCTAAGACATTCAACAACACCAAATCTACAAGACAAATTCAAATCGTACTCCTTTCCATTCTCTCGAGTTTCCCCCATTCTTCCCTCGACATACATGTTGGAATGGTACCTAGACAAACTGTGACCCAATGTTCTCGATCTACAAGGAGATCTTCAATTTTAATCTTCCAAAGATCAAAATTATGGTCATTGAATTTTTCGATATCTATTCTTGAGCTACTTGCCATTCTTTAAGCACAATCTTTAAATATTTCTGACTTACGACTCTTACTAAACCTAGAGTTTAGCTCAGATCCAAGGTTTTTGAACCAAGCTCTGATACCACATGTCAGGAAATGAGAAACACTTCCACACTAAACCTAGCAGAAGAGAGGAAGAAATATTTAATCAAGAAAGTAAATGACAAAGAAAACACATAGTATACATAGATTTTACTCTAGAAACCCAAAGGGAAAAACCAACATTCCTTTAGCATTTTTCTCTCTTGTTGTCTTATTCATTTAGAATAAAAGGTTACATTCCTAGCCTTGGTCTACACCTAAGACAAAATCGACATCATACCTTCTTTCTTTACACAAGAAAAACCTTGTAGCCAATTCAGCTTACACCTACATGATCAACAACCTCTAAATGATTTCTCTAAATATTTTATTTTACAACATTACAATACACCTTACTTATAGAATTTACGGTCGGAAAAACACTAAAGAAATGCACCCAAAAATGGTTATAGATCCACACAGATCATTGGCTACAAATCCTGTGAATCTCAATATTTTTTTACAGACGACTCTGAGTCGGTTTACTAGTCGACCTCCATTCATTCTTCAGTTGTTTTCATGTGTGCGTCTGTCAACCTCTTGTCGATTGACCTCTTCTATTTTACCCGGTCGAACCACATTGACCTTCAACTTTCACTGCTAGTCCATCCACCTTGACTAGACTTTTACTGCAAATAATATAACAACCCAACACATAAACTCAAAGGATACTTAAATCTCTATCACTTTATTCCCCTTGAGATGGGATACACATTGGAACTACATGAGGGATATGCCATTGAAACTACCTCATTATGTACTTAGTGGAAATTGGAACTACTGAACTGGGACTAGCTCCACTCTCAACAAGACCTTTCAACATTAGCCAACCAACCTTTTTTCAATTCCTTCCCTAGCTAGGATTTTAAGTAATGACCCAATTCAATACCTGAAACCTTTTTCTACATTGTTTATTTCATGCAGGTTTTGTTTTTCATGTTTCTTATATGAATATATGTTGGTTTAAAGTACCTGAACTAAACAATCACACCTTTTATGTGTCTTTGGAAGATTGAATTTGTCCACCTATTAATCAAATCCTTGTGAAAATAGAATATTGTAATGTCAAACTCAACAAAGCCAAGAGTTTGGCATTTGAAAAAAGCTTTTATATTTTTACAATTAACTTTGTAGAGGATATTCATCATGCTTCACAGCTTTCATTTTCAAGCAATCTAGCATTCTGTATGGCTCTTGAATGTCTAACTTTTATCCATCTATTTGATTGGATGTAACGATATGAGATATCAAAGAATATGAAATTCATACACTTATTATCCATGTTGAGGTTTGTAGGCTCCAAGTGTTGGAATCACTTGTATATACACATGTATCTTCAACATTACACTCATGTTGGTACAAACATTTAGGTTTTTGAATTTACACCATGTACATACGCTTGTATTTTAGAGGAGTGCACAAAGTCAAAATTATTGTTCGAAGGAAAGAAACTCCAATCACATATGATCGTAAGTGGACTTAATTCAAGCATTTGTATGAAAAATCCTCTGTGTGAATAGTATGTTAAGTGTGCAAAATTGAAGGATGCACAGCAAGTGTTTGATGAAATACATGAACAATATATATCCTTGTAGGCTAGGATGATTGTAGGATATGAAAGGAATGAGTATTTTAAGGATCCACTCAAAAAAAAATATGAGAATATGGAGAAACTATGGTTTCTTGGAATGCAATAATTGCAAGGTATCAACACAATCATGTCTAGAAGGTAGTAAAAATTTACAAATAATTGCAACATGTTGGCATGAGGCTAGTTCAAATCACAATTTATAGTGTTTTAAGTGTGTACTAGTGCCTAGAGACTTTGTACAATGGCAAGAAACCCCATGCCCACTCTATCAAACCTAGATTTGATTTAAACATGTTTATGGGATGTGCTCTTATTGATGTGTATGATAAATATGAGAGTACATAGGATGCACACCAAGTGTTTGACAAAATATGTGAATGAAATGTAGTTTCTAGGAATGCAATGATTTCAATATATGCTATGCCATTTTCTATTGTCATTATTTCTTCTAGATTATAAAAACTGAATTTGTTATGGTTTTATTCCTTCATTGGATGAGAAATTTGGTTGCATAGTTTTTCCTTAAACAAGTCATGTTGTTTTTAGAGGAAGATAACACATTATCTATGTTTTTCCAGGCATCATCCTACTCTTTTTTTGGATTTCCTAGTTGCTTAGATAGAGACTTCACCTACTATATGAAATGCTTGCATTTTGTATGGGTTTATAGAAAGTGAATCAAGGCATATAAAGACATTGATTGTAAGTAACACCCAAGTCAATCATAAGTTGAAATATTGTTACGAGGAAATCTCTCTATGGCATGGGGTAAACCAAAACAGACGGAATGACACACAAAAATAAAATCTAATCCCAAGTATGTTATACAAATGAAATGCTAACAAGACAATGTCAAGAGCCTACCTCGTTCGGACTCAAATATTTATTCCCGCTACTTGTCCTCAACAACCAAGATACGCGAGCATATGGTGATATTTAACACCCTTGTTTCCCCTAGTTTGTAAATATAACTATATGGCCCAAGAGACTATGGCCAAACTCAATATGTGTGAATGTTTGATTTGATGGAACATTGCATAAAAATGCCAATGAATGTAAATTATGTTATTTACTAGAAAATGGATCATTGTTGCATGACTGCTGGAAAGGGGGTGTGCTAAGAGAGACCATGAATGTTATGAAAGATGGTGAAGGGGACCAGGAATGGTTGTGTTAACCTTCACCAGACCAGTACCTTACTAGGTTTAATTGTTCAAGATCAGAACAAAACCTCTAACCCAGAAATAAATTACAATTAGTTCGGTAGGTGGGAAGACATCCTTAAGAGTTAATGAGGGGATGGGGCAGAAAACCCATCTGTAAGGATTTCAGACCTGACCACGGACTGGGAATTCGATCCACACACAATCTTGTTGAGGAAGGAAAGAAATGAAGTGTGGTGGGTAGAGGAAGGCATGCGAAGAGTGCAGAGACAAGAGCTTAAGCTCTTGGGTCTGAGAAAGGACTGAGAAAAATGGGAGTGAGTTATGATCACAGAAAATAGAGACTAAGACAGGAGAAGGAGAGTAACCTTCATCCCTATCTATTTTTGTATTGGGAGAAAGAGAGTAACCTTCGTCCATAACTTTCATTGAGCTGGAAGAAAGAGATTGAATCTCAAAGCATCGTGGTCTAAGCTCGGGGGTGGCCAGTGGTAAATCCATTAGGAGTAACTGAGCCTATGGCTGGGTAGAAACTAGCACCCCTTTCAGTAGTTGCATCACGCATTATGGTTCTTATAAGTGTTTTCATGCCTTGTGATTTGAATTGGAAATAATGGATGCATGTGTGTATTTATATGTCTATGAATGGTTTCTGTATTGAAATGATTAAGTTATGAGTATGTGTTTGTTCCCTTGAGAACTTATGCTTCTACTTGATTTTCCATATGCTCCAGTTTAATCCCTCGAAGGCGATTTCCCCAGGGAATTAAATCACAGCTCCAGAGTCGAAGCAAGCCTCTTGGCATCACTACCATTTTAGTAACCTGATGAGTGTACCTTGCCCTATTTCAAAGTTTATAGTTCTGCGAGTTAGGGAGGCATTTCTTTCAGACCAATAGTCTAAGAGACATTGAACTCGCACCCGAGTCCTTAACAAAAAACCCAGCTAAGAGTAGATTTCATACCCCAAGAGTCATCTGAAGGTCCATGTGACCTGGGTCTAGGAACCCTGTGCTAAAAGGAGTTAGCTCATGAAGGTTTCAGAACTTATGGAGTTTCGAAGCTCTTAGGTGTCAAATTTCATGATAGTCAAACTTATCCGAACTACTCGAGTAACGAAAGCCATAGATGACTTAAGAACCTGACAAAAAAGATAGATGTGAGTCGTTCATCGGGAGGAGAAGATATCCCAATCGTTAGATAGACTAAAAGACCCACTGGAGTTAACGAGTCAAACACCAGTCGCTCGATTAAATTGATGGTTGGGAATCATTGTGGAGCGCGAAGGTGAAATTAGAAGACATGTTAGTTCATGGCCCGCAATCAACCAATGTCGTTGATCTCGTTGGGAATGGAATATCAATGACCAGGATCAGATAGAGTTGGACAAGAACTTCCCAAATCGCGGAGATTGGACCTCGCAATCACTGTGAACCGTCGATCTGTGAATGGAGATAAATGGTGGGGAATCATTACGGAGCATGAAGGAGAAATTAGAGGATGTGCTAGTTCGCAGCCCACAATTCACCAACGTCGTTGATCTCGTTCAGTTGGAGGATCAACGACCAATATTTGATCAAGTTGGACGAGTAATTTTTTAGATTGCGGAGATTGAGCTCTCTGATAAAGAGTGAGCATGTTGGGGCCCCGCAATCACTGTGAACCGTCAATCGACGAACAAATTGGTAGTAGTCAGATTATGACCATCATACCTAGAAAAGTTATTAGGCAGATAGTCGTGAGCTCCTTTGGAAATCCTCGGAATAACGGATTCCATCTGTGTCGTCGATTTGAGAACAGGGACACGTGGCGAAAATTCATCGACTTCGGGTGTAAGAAATCCGGGAGAAAGCAAGTGGGGAGAGGTTGAAACTCTCTGAGGGTGAAGGGCCAAAGTGAATTGCATTCGTTGATTTGTGGGAGACACACATCGATTGATCGTCAAATTCGGGTGTAAGCACTCCAGGAGAAAGAAAGTGTGGAGAGGTTGACACTCCCGAAGCCTGAAGAGTTGAAGCATATCTAATTCATCCAATCCAAAGGGACAGGTGTTGTCAGATCCTGCATTTCGGAGGAAAGTCACTATGGGAGAAAAGGGGATGTGTTGAACAAGAAACTCCCGAAGGTTGTAGATTCAGAGTCCATCTGAGTTGTCTGTCGGCTGAGGACAGGCATCAGCAGATATTCCATTTCAAAAGATAGCCACTTCAGAGGAAAGTGGGGTCACGAGAGTTGATAACTCATGAACGTTGAAGTCTCGAAGAAGGTCATAATCGTTCATCACAAGGGATGTGTGGCGCTTGATCTGTAACTATGGGTACGGAGTACTTCGGAGGAAAAAGAGTTGGAGTGCTCGGAACTCTCGAATGTCGAAGTCCCGAAAAAGGGCATAACCATTGATCACAAGGGACGCGTGGTGCTCGATCTGTAACTCCTGGTATGGAGTACTTCGGAGGAAAAAGAGTTGGAGTGCTCAAAAATCCTGAACTTCGAAGTCCCAAAAAAGGTCATAATCATTGATCACAAGGGATGCGTGGCACTCGAACTGTAACTCCAGGTACAGAGTACTTCGGACGAAAAAAAGGTGTAGGAACGTTTGAAACTCCCAAACACTAAAGTACCGAAGTAAATCAGGTCCATCAAAATTCCCGAGGACACGCGACGTCGGATTGTGAACTTCGAAGGTTTGCCACTCCGGAGGATTCACGTGTTGATTGTCTTGGCACCTATTGTCTTGGCATCTGGTTATAGCCCACGAATATATGAAAGTATAGGGGGATGAAAGAAACTGAAGATATTGGGAGAGGATATATGCCTGAGCTCGTTTTGGAGCATGGAGATCACGATTGGAAAACTCTGGGAGACCAGAATGGAATAGAGACCCCTTAATGAGGGTATTGTTTTCTCAAGAAGAACGAAATTTTTACACCCCGTTGTGGGTGTGTTACAAATTGGTATCAGATCATGGTTACAACACTTGGCCTTCTTGGGCTCATGGACAAGTTGCTTAAAAACCATATTTAGAGTACTTTTAAGAGTGACACCCTATCTTACCTCTTTCTTAAAGAGCCTAGTTAAACTTTTATTGAGGAAAAGAATGAAACTCTCTACTTTGTGTGCATTTAAAGAAATTTGAACTGTGTATTGTTCATAAACTAATAGATTGTTGGCTAACAACAAGTGTTTTTTCAGCACTCAAGAAGTCAATAAATCACGGGAAAAATTCAAGTCTAAAGGATGGTGATGTGATATGAAGTGAGGGATGTCTCCCACAATAAAGACGAAGAATATGACGAAAGGAGGGTGGTGGAAACACCTTCGGATATGGATGAAACTGTAAGCAGCCTCAGGGCCGAATTACAGAATTGCAAGGCCGACAACGAGAAATTGATAAAGGAGAAAGAAAAACAAATAGAAATCAACGCATTCTTGCTGCAGAGCTTGTCTGACATACAGAGGCAACTACAACATGAACTCGCAACTAGTCATGTGGACCGACGACATGTGAAGAGAAGTCATAGTCCACCTGATATCTGAAAACATGGCCCCATAAGTGACCACACTAGGACAAGTACCTCGAAGAAGGCCCAACCTCGAGGCAGGGGACACTCATCGGGAGAGTCCTCTGGAAAGGAAGCTTGCAACTCTGAGGGATATTCTAGTAGAAAAACTAGCTCATATTCTCAAAGGAAATGAAAGACGCGAAAGCATTCCAAAAGTCGTGATCCTGAAGAATTCAAGAAATCCAAACCACCCTCTTTCGATGGAGAGATTAATAAAGGGGAAGAGGTTGAATATTGGTTGCTTGGTTTAAAGAAGTACTTCAGAGTCCATGACTACTCTGAAAAATTGAAGCCTCGAATAGCCATCTTCAACCTAAATGGAAAAGCTTCCATTTGGTGGGAAAACCTTAGGAATGTGAAAGGAGTCCATGAGAAGGAATTGTCATGGAAACAGTTCGAGAAATACTTCAGGAAGAAGTATATGTCAGATAAATACATGGATGGGAAGACTAAGGAGTTCTATGAACTCAAGATGGGACAACTCACCATAGATGAATATGTCAATAAATTCCTTGAGCTACTGAGGTATGTACCCTACATAAAGGATGAAAAGGTAAAAGTGCAGTGATTTATTAGTGGGTTACCTCAGACCTACCGAGATAGTATTGAGTTTGACGAACCAAATACCTTATAAGAGACCATCCGGAAGGCAAGGTATTGTTATGAACAATTCGGGAGTAAGACAGGACCTCACGAGGACTGGAGGAAGAAGAGTAGTTCGGGATTCAAGAAGAAGGGGTTTAAATCCTCAATATTTAAGAACTATGGGAAGGGTTCTAGGATGAACCTTCCTACTAGAAGTGTGTATCAACAAAATTTCCCCTCTCAAAGTGGAAATAAACATTTTGAGGCAGTCCCGGGAAAGACTGATAACCCAAAGAAAGAACCCTTAAAATGTTGGGGTTGTGGAGAAGAACATCGGTTGAGGGATTGTCCACACAGACAATAGAACAGTAGGAGAGTCTACAATATCCAAGAATCTACCATCGTCAATTATGTGGCTAGGACCATGCCATGAATTTATGCAGCCTTGGACAATAATTAAGTCGACCACGAAGCTTCAGTGGTGGATATGGAAGGTATGATCGCTAACCATCTAGTTTCTATTTTAATTGACCCTGGTTCTAATTTGAATTATGTGGCCCCTCAGACTGTTGATAAGTGTAAACTACAATCGGTTAGACATGTTAAGTCATGGTTGGTACAACTAGAAAATGGGACCAAAAGAAAAGTAGGAGAGGTCATACTATCTTTCCAATTCATCATGGATGGATTTCCCACCCGAGCAACCCTTAACATACTTCCCCCGGGATCTTATGACTTGTTGATTGGTATGGACTGGTTGGATTCTTATAAAACTAAGTTGGATTGTTACCATAAAACTTTAGAATGTGTAAATGAAGAAGGGGGAAAGATATCCCTCCAAGGGATTCAGAAGCCTGTCTCAGTGAGAGAAATATCATCCCTTCAAATGAAAAAGTATTGCAGAAAGGGGTGTCCTTTATATGCAATACAGGTGTTGGAATATGTTGAGGATGACAAACAGAACCTGAAGGACCACCCCATATTAAGAGAATATAAATACGTGTTTCCAGAAGAGGTACCAGGTCTACCTCCGAGAAGAGACATTGTCTTCCCGATAAAACTTGCACTAGGAGAAGTGCTAGCATCTAGAATGCCCTATAGGATGAGTATGTCAAAGTTGGTTGAGCTCAAGCTACAGCTAAAGGAGATGATGGAAAAAGGATACATATGACCCAATGTATATCTGTGGGGAGCACCTGTCTTGTTTGTGAAAAATAAAGATGGCACACTCCGGTTGTGCATAGATTATAGACAACTCAATAAGACAACCATAAAGAACAAGTACCCCTTACCAAGAATCGATGACTTGTTCGACCAATTGGGAGGTGCTTCCATTTTCTCAAAGATTGAATTAAGGTCTAGATACCATCAAGTTTGAATTAAGGATGAAGACATCCACAAAACAGCCTTCAGGACAAGGTATGGTCACTATGAATTTGTGGTGCTAATGCCCTCACCACTTTTATGTGCTTGATGAATAATGTACTCAGCAAATTTCTAGAAAAATTTGTATTGGTTTTCATTGATGATATCCTAATCTAATCCAATAATAGAGAGGAGCATGAAGAACATCTTATACTCGTACTTCAAGTACTAAGAGAGCATCAAATCTACGCTAAGTTTAGCAAGTGCGACTTTTTCCAGAAGAAAATCCATTACTTAGGCCATGCTATTTCTAAATAAGGGGTGGAGGTAGACCCTGACAAGATCGGATCTATTATGGAATGGCCTACCCTAAAGGATGTATCTGATATCAAATCCTTCACGGGCTTAGTGGGATATTATAGAAAGTTCATAAAAGGGTTTTCCAAGATTGGTTGTCCAATCACTACCCTTCAGAAAAAGGGGGTTAAATTCACTTGGACATCAAAATGTGAAGAAAGATTTTAGGAACTGAAATACCTTGTTACCCATGTGCCTGTGATGAATATTGCAGACTATGATAATGACTTCCTCGTGTGTATAGATTCCTTCAAGGAAGGACTCGGAGGAGTCCTTATGCAAGAAGGACATGTAATTTTCTATGAGTCCAGAAAGTTGAATGAGCATGAAATCAATTATGTGACCCATGATCTAGAGTTGGTTGCCATAGTGCATGCTTTAAAAATATGGATGAATTACCTCCTGGATAGGATATTTGTGCTTATGACAGACCATTGTGGGTTGAAGCACCTGTTTGATCAGCCAAAACTCAATGCCAGGCAAGCTAGGTGGATGGCTCTCCTTAGTGAGTTTGATTTCGAAATCAAACACATCAAAGGAAAGGAAAATAGGGTGGTCGATGCCCTTAGCAGAAGTATAAAAATGATTCACCTAGAAGCGGTAAGCACCTATGAAATGGATGTCAAGGAAAGAATCAGGAATGCACAAGAAACAGATGCATTCTTCAAGACCGTGACCTCGTACCTAAGGCAAGAGCCTACAAGGATAAAGTATGAAGGCTATCAGATGCTCAATGAAGGCCTACTAATCTATAGAAACAGATTGTATATTCCAAACTGTGATGACTTGAAAAGGTTCATAATGGATGAACTACACAAGAGACCATAAAGTGGTCACCCAGGATATCAGAAAATGATCACGACCACTAGGAAACAATTATATTGGCCTGGATTGAAGAAAGACATAGCTGACTATCTAGATAAGTGCCTAGAATTCTAGCAAGTTAAGGTAGAACATCGGTACCCAGCAGGGTTGTTACAACCCCTACCCATCCCAGAATGGAAATGGGAAACTATCTCCATGGATTTCATCACCAGATTACCAAAATCGACCAAGAAAAATGATGTCATCATGCTCATGGTCAACAAAATGAGTAATTTTGCTCACTTCGTTCATGTCAAGTCAACTTGCAAGGCAATAGATATTGCCAACATCTTCATTAAGGAGATATTTCGACTGCATGGAATGCCTAGGGAAATTGTATCTGACAGAGACACCAAATTTACTTCAAGCTTTTTGAAATCTTTAATGGTTGGTTTTGAGACTAAATTTTTGTTCAGCACAACATATCACCCTCAAACTGATGGACAAACATAAAGAGTAAACCAAATATTAGAAGACATCCTAAGGATGCATGTAATGCATAAGACTAAGGAGTGGGAAGACTACCTACCATTGGTGGAGTTTGCCTACAAAAATGGTTATCAAGAATCCTTGAAGATGAGCCCTTTTGAAGCCCTCTATGGTAAACAATGCAAGGTTCCAATCAGCTAGAGTAATCCAGTGGACAGAATTACAATTGGACCCGACATGCTGAAAGAAATGGAACAACAAGTGATTCAGATAAAGAAAAATATGAAGATTGCTCATAATAGAAAGAAAAGTTGCACCGACAGAAAGAGAACTCCCAAAGAGTTCAAGACAGAAGACCATGTCTATCTCAAAGTTAGGCCCACGAAGAGTTCCCTGAGAATGGGAGCTTGTGTCAAGTTGGCACCTCAGTATTGTGGACCCTTTGAAGTCTTAGATAGAGTGGGACATGTAGCATATAGGCTAGCACTCCTTCCCACAGTAAAGGCACATAATGTTTTCCATGTTTCATTATTGAAGAAATATGTACACGATTCTAATCATATAATTGATTGGTCTGTGATCTAGGTGGAGCCGGAGGGAGAATTCATGTCATAACCTCAATGCATACTAGTCAGGAAGGAAACCCTACACAGGAACCAAACCATTTCACAATTCAAGGCAGTGGAAACATTTTGGCCCATATGAGGCTACGTGGGAAGTGGAGGATGCCATGAGACACGCATATCCATTTTTGTTTACTTTTGTATATACAGAGCACATTGGCAGATAGAACATCGAGGACAATGTTCCTTTAAGGGGGAGGGGATTGTAACACCCTTGTTTCTCCCAGTTTGTAAATATAAATATATGGGCCAAGAGACTATGGCCAAACACAATATGTGTGAATGTTTGATTTGATGGACCTTTGCATAAAAATGTCAATGAATGTAAGTTTTGTTATTTACTAGAAAATGGATAAGTGTTGCATCATTGTTGGAAAGGGGGTGTGCTAAGAGAGACCACGAATGCTATGAAAGATATGGTGAAGGGGACCAGGAATGGTTGCATTAACCTTCACCAGACCAATACCTTATTGGGTTTAATTGCTCATGATCAGAACAAAACCTCTGACCCAGAAATGAATTACAGTCAGGCTGGTAGGTGGGAAGACC
>CBVK0100603224.1:0-16967 GCA_900067695.1 Picea abies | reverse complement strand
GTCTTATCTCCAAGCTACTAAGCCTATCCTACAAACTGTGCGATAACAGTTCCATAGGATCACAAAGCATTGAGAGTGGATATTGAATAAAAATAGAGGAAGTAAAAGATCATGTAGCATCCATATTGACCATAGTGTCCATGGAAACTCCATAGTGAGTGCCCCTTTCTTTGTATTTGCATTTCATAACTAAGAAGAAAAGAGTAGAGTGTAGGCCTCACTTTCTATCTAGGTTTTTCTTGTATTGGGTTTTCCCAAGGTACATGTTGTGTTCATTGTGTGGATGGTGTGTTATTTGCTTGTCTCTTTCATTTCAATTTCATTTTATTTAGTATTTCATGCATTAAGCTAGTAAGATTAAATCTGGAATATAAATAAAAAACTCTATATTAAGATATTTTAGAATATCGTATGATCTATTGTGATGAACTATTCTAGTGGAATATCCATAGTAGTTTACAAACCAGAAAGAAAATGAACTTTGTCAACCTAGAGACATATTGGATTTGAAATAAAGCATCCCAATTTTTGCAGATTTAAGCAGTTGTGCTATCTGCATGCATGATTATATATATTAATGTAGTGGGCTAAGGGAAAGGTTCATTGAGAGTTGACTGATAATTGGTTCTAATATTGATTTGATCATTGAACGTTGGGTCTTTTGTTGTTACATTTATGATTTTTGAATGTTGTTGTGATTGTTTTGATATTGTATGGATATGTTATTGGTGTGTTGCAGAAGAAATGATTTATTTGCTATTTATTCTTGAATGGAGTAATACAATGCCCCTTACTTTGAATACATTTGTTTACACTATATTTGGATGATGTGTATGTGTTGTTTCTTCATACTCCATTCTTGGTTAATGTATGATTAAGTAATAATAATTTAGCTATTGTAGACTTACTATAAGTAATGGAAAGTATCTAGAATGTTAATTTGGACTAGTTGGTTGTTCATTATGGTTAACCTCATTTTTCCATACACCCCACCTATTACAAATCTTAGCAATGTTCTTTAGGTGAGACCTTCCATGTTATAGGGATTGATAATGTGATGCTATACTACAATGGACTTTGTTGGATGCCAATGTGGACCAAACATATTTTTTTTTCTTGTCAAATATTTAGGTTCCCTCCTGATAAACCCCCAACCCTCATCTCCCCTCCCACCCCTCTTGGTCCTCCCACCCTCGTCCTCCTCCTTTCTCCCTCTGGCCTTCCCCCTTCTCAAGTCCTATATATTGTGTAGGAAAAACTACTAAGTAGCACCCCTTGTTTTGTTGGGTTCCACTTTGTTATGAGTCCACCTTAGTCAAATCCCCATTTTCATCAATGGTTTCAACACACTTCCTTAAATATGACTTTGTGTATCTATATCGCACATATGACCCACTTCTTTCACATACTTATATAAAATAGGGTACTTTTTCCTAGTCATACCTATGGTTTTCCTTGATCGCATATGGCTGCTTAGACTATCAACTCATAGTTTCACCATTATTGAGAGATAACTACTTCCACATTTTGTGCAATGACTACATATGACATCCAACCATTCACAAATATATTTTTTTGAATCAACCTGCACTTTGTTAAAGGTCCCTCCTTAGCATACTTAAATTTTTCCATGTTGAAAGCTCACTTGTGAATTTGCAATTTCCTATCACCTATCACACTATTACGATTACAAGAATTGTTTTTTGTCTAATGAAGGTTTCTACTAATGGTATCTCCTCCTTGTTGGTTTGGATATCCATTTGTTGTATCAGTTGATGGCATCTTTTAATATCTTGGTTCCATCTCTTTGTACGTTGGTTAGCCTTCATCCCCACCTTAGCAAAATCTTCATCATAGATTTGTAGGAGAGGAGGAAACCTTTTCTATTGATGCCACATTAGGTCCCACACACACACATGTCAATTGGGTTTATCTTGAGTGGTTTGGAGGAATGGTTGTTATCCTCCCCACCTAGGTTCAATTCTTGCAAGTGACATGTTGAGCTCTTAACAAGTATATCGTTGTAACGACTTTGAGCCCTGTTGTTGACCTGGCTTTGTGCCTTGAAGAATCTAGGGTTTACCCTGGGTATCATCCTTGGAATGAAGGAATGTGCTCGAGGGTTTTCCCTGGGATATGTTATTTTTTCCCAAAGAAAAAAGTGTATCTTCAATTCAAGGTGAATAAAAAATGCAACCATTGTAGATTTTAACCTTATAAAAATAATTACTACAAACAGATTCTTAATCAAATAGAAAAAATACAATGGCACACACACACATTACACAAAGATTTTTACCCTGGAAACCCAAATGGGAAAACCAACATGTTTAGAGTTGCACCTCTAATATTCTATTCATCATATTCATTGTTTACAATCCAATATACATATAGGATCCTGCGGAATCCAAACCCCTAATCCATTGACTCGGTTTAGTCAACAACCCTAATTCCTTAACTGGAATTAGAAAACCATTGGCAAAAACTATTGATGTTACAGTAGCTTTGGGAGGTATTAACCTCCACGTGTAACCTTTGACTATAATGGAATATTTTGGAAGCAAGAGAAACCCTAAACAGATGTGTGAAAACCCTAGAAGACAAGTCAGCCTAGCAGAATAAATAATATTATAATATTATCTTCCATAAAGACAAGTCGACTCCACAGGAAAAAGATAAACAGAAAATATAATTATTAGAAAGTTAGGTCAACCCAGCCAGAAAAGTCACTGGACAGATTAATATAAATAGAGGACGTTTTAGCTCATTTATACACCCAGTCAGAGCGCAAGTCTTGTGGAGGGCTGCAGTTGCAACTACAAGGAGGAATAAGGGCGTATGGTCATGTCTTGGTCTTGGTCTCTCTCTAGCGCTATCAAGTGATATTCTTGGTGATTCTCTTGGTGATACTCTTGGTGATATTCTTGGTGATGTATCAGTTAAGCATGGCGCAAGTTTGAGAGAGTAGTGTAACTGCAACTGCTGCAATTGTGTATGGTACTTGTTCTATGGATATGGAGACTCTCTCTTGTGCGCTACCCTTGGAGAAGGAGCACTCTACTTGTCTTGAGTTGCTGATGCAGTTAGCAGCTAAGGTATATCTGTTGGTTCTAGTATGGCTTTCCAGAATAATTATGTCAAAGGTTAAAGGTGCTCGGGGGTGGCTGCATCCCTATGGTTAGGTGACAATATTATGATATTTTCTATGGTAAAACGAACACATAAATTATTTTAATAGGATATGGACCCACACCATCTTCAGATAGTTTAACCACTGGAAGGTAGATTGGGAAGTTCATTATCAAGCTCGTTATAGCACCAGTTGCAGTTGTAGCCAAGTTTTGCAGCATCAACAAACCCTAACCCATTTGTTCGAGCACCTATAGTAAAGCATTTGGCATATTTCTTTGGCATTATAGTGCGCCCTAGCCTAGCACACCTATTGGTACCCTCAGCTAGCAAAAACATCAGATTTGAATTTTTTTATCAAAGTCAAAGTCAAAGGTTAACTTATGGTCAAATTGATTATGTGGTCAAAATTGAAATTTCAGAGTTTCTAGCTTGTTCTAATCATTGAAGCTTTTGATTCAGTTTCTAACCTCTTCTTGTCAAGATGGTATCTAGTTTCAAATTAAAAGACAAGTTGGACGATGCTACAAAGATTTCAAAGGTATGCACTTGTATATGTCTTTCAAGTTATATCTTCTAGCAAAGCATGAGTGTGTTTGTAGGGAATGTACTAGAGACCTTGTCCAAGCAGTAATCTTGGATTCATTGCATTCAAAGGAACACGCGCACCCTCCATAGCAGTTGAGGCTTCAGGTTCCAGGTTTGATTAAATTGCTTGAGGGTTTTCCCTGGGATTTGTAACTTGGATATATATATATATATATATATATATATATATAACTTCCTAATTGAGTGGGCCTAATGGTTAAGAACATGTGTTTCCTCCTTGGAGATCACATGTTCGAATCTAGATGGGGGCAGAGTATGCACACCTCCATAGAATAAGTAGTCAAATCATTGCATGGAGGGGTTCCCTTGTCCCACAAACAAGGGGAACTCATACATCAATTTGGTGTCTAGCTAAGTTGTGGCCATGAAAATCGATTATTATTTATTATTATTATTGTCCAAATAGATTATCCTTGTTTTTCACATCTAAATTTCAACTTAACTTTAGGTATGTTGTTGAGAAGTTATTACCTTCTTTAATTGCTTGCTATGTGTGTCTTCCCTAAGCCCAAATAAATATCATTGGATTAGATTAAAGTGGGATAGATTATATTTTCACATATTGGTTTTCTTAGGAATAATAAACCCAATGTTCATTTTCACAATTTGCCTGACCACAAAAGGAAACCAGTTAACAAATGTAATGCTTTCTACTTGTTCCTTTCATTGGGTTTAAAAGGAATTAATTAGGCTAATTCTAACTCTCATTCCATTGTTGTGTTTAGATTTCTCTATTGTTCAAGTAGATTAACTAGACCACCAAAGCAAAGGAGTTCAACAAACCTTGTTTAAAATCTATTTTTATTTATTAATTCTTTTTTTAGTCTACTTTTTGTCACTACAATTTGTGATTAACTTAGATGATTAATTTCTAATGACTAAGGTACAATACACAATATTGAACCCTTAATAAACTTAGTGGCCTAATCTTTCTAACTCATTAAGCCTTAGTTTGGTAGAGTGATGGCATTCCCACTAGATTTAACTTCCTTCTTATTTTCCTAGGATCCTTGACCTCTTGGCTAGAATGTGCTCATCCCACCTCTTCGTTTCAAGGATTATTTCCCATTCCTCTCTTAGGATACTAAGATACACTACATCTTGAATAAATGTGATGAAACAAAAACAGATGCCTAAGAATAAACCATGACTTCTACCTTTGTAATGGACAAAGTTGATATATTGGTATATATATTTCGTCTAACAAAGGGTGGTTAAATACGAGAATCTACTCAAGTTATCCTTAAAAAAAAACCCTTAGGTTAAAAAATCAATGAAAATGAAGTTGCAGGGCAATTAAATTTGACATGAATGTCAAGCAAGTATTATCTCAAATGTAGAGCATTGAGAAGAAGATGAATTTTCTAGTACTTAAAAGTATTTTTTTAATATAAATTGTAATTAATGGATAATATACACCCATTTGAAATACAAAATTGAATTATTTTTCTATCATAGTTCTATTATAATAGAGTTCGGGAGAAATTAGAAAGATGCTTTCCCACATTCATGGATGGTATCTCCAGTAAATTCATCGATGTAGACTAGTGTGTCTCACCCAGGGAGATTCAAACCACACATCTACTTGCATGGAACTAGCCAAATGCCAAACAACATCGGTGACAATTGGATGAACTAACCCCTTAAGCTAATTGAGTTCAACACACACATGCACAAATGATAGCTCAATTAATTGAATCAATCACCCCTGACATGTTGTCAACTATAAATCAAAAGTTTAAATCCAATTAAATTTTGAAAATTACCAATCTTTATTATAGTTGAGAATCATTATTATAGTTGACAATTGACTCACAATACACTTATATTCCAAAAACTAGAAAATCTGCAACTTTTTTATTATAAAAAATAATAAAAAAATCATATATATTTAAATGTGAAATGAATGTCTTGGATCTTAATGAAGTCCACTCCTACTTCTAAAAATCAATTTCATTATGGAGTTTAGAATATGAAAAATTGCAAAGGATATCATGGTTAAAAAAATGTGAAATCCATTTTAGTCCACTTTACGTTTTGATAATTAATAATTCAATTGAGTGTAGAATATGAAAATGTGTGAAGGAGAACGTAATTTAACCCCACATCGTTGAAAATGTGAGAACTCATTAAGAAGATCGTACCCTAACAATAAAGTCATAAAAATGTGGAATGCATGTCCATCTTAATGAATCCATATTCAGTAGTAATATTCAAGGGCATTGTGGAGTTCAGATATGAAAAGTTAATCAATTTCATTTTGAATAATCAGTAATATTTCATAGTAATATTCGAAGGCGGTGTGGGGTTTAGATAATAATACTTAATCAATTTCATTTTGAATAATAAAAGGCACTGTGAGGTTTAAATATGAAAAAAATTATGATCAATAACAAAGTCATTCAAATATGAAATATATATTTTCAATAACAAAATCATAAAAATATGAAATGTATGTTTAAATATGAAAAATTGTGAAGAAAATTATGATAAGTAACAAAGTCATGAAAATGAAATATATGTTTTCAACAATAAAATCATAAAAATATAAAATGTATGTTTACAAAAAATCACAATGCACATTTTCATGGTTTGCTTGTAATGTTTATTGAGAATAAATAAAATCTCATAATGGAGATTTGATTTTTATAATTTGTTTACAATCGTTTGTCAATATTATCATAGAAATAATGTACATTTTTTAAGTTGGTTTGTAATGTTCCACAACAATATTAAATAAAAATGGAAGACCATTTTCATGTTAATTTGTAACAAATATTGCTTCTTGCAGTGGGTAAGTACAATCTATTTCACTTAATCAAAATTTAAAAAAATTAAAACATTATACTATATATTTTTATAGTTTGTTTTTAATGTTTATAAATGCTATGGAAGGAGTGCAATTATTTTTATATGAATGTTATAGATAAAAATTAAGTGTATTATATGTTAATTTGTAACAAATATTGCTTCTGGCAGTGGGTAAGTACAATCTATTTCACTTAATCAAAATTTAAAAAAATTAAAACATTATAATGTATATTTTTATAGTTTGTTTTTAATGTTTATAAATGCTATGGAAGGAGTGACATTATTTTTATATGAATGTTATAGATAAAAATTAAGTGTATTATATTTAAAATTAATGTGATATATGGTAAACATGTATAATATAATTTAAAAATAAATAAATAAATATAAAATTTTAATTCTGATGAGATGAGATGTGTAATATTTATGTTTTTAAATTAAAATATTAAAAAATAATTTTAAAATATGGATATCATATATATATATAAAACAAAGTGTAAAACTTTTATTTTTTTTCATATTATTGGGTTTTTTTCTTGAGAATATGGTTATGATGATACTTAATTTACAAGAACAATATAATTAACATGAAGATTGCCATGGTTGCTATCACTGTGTCAAACAACTCACCTCAGTAAAGTTACTTAAGACTCAAAAGAAATTGGATGAGAGATGAGTTAAACCATTGAAGAATAGTGGAAGAGGATGCTCTCCAAGATATAAACAATTTTAAAAGCAATATCATAGCTAAGTTTAAAAGGAAAATGAGGAGTGACATGGATGATAAGAATAATAAAGTTGAATTAATAAAATAATTTGTTAACGAGATCAAAATTATCAAGAAAGAAAATAAATATTGCAAATATAAAAAAAAAAATCCCATGAGTTTCATAGTGAAATAAGTGAATAAAAAGTCTTGGCACAATTTTTTTATAAACTATGTGAGATAAATAATGTAAAGAGTGAAAAACTCTTTCTTTTAGATTGCCCAACTTATAAGCATCACATCTCATTTTCAAGTTTTTTATAATGAAACCAAACTCAACACAACATTTTATTTCCAAGAATTCAATCATAAAAAAAAACTTGAAAAGTCAAATTAATTAATTTAATTTTATAGATCCCAAGTTGATCTCAATGAATGATTATCATGATCATGATATACACACTCAAATTGTAAAGCAATCTCATTTTTTTAAATCCCCATGAATGCATAATAAAAGTTTATTACAAAATTATCTGGATGAAACAAATAAATTAATTAAAGTTTATAGATTTGATAGATCAAAGTTGATTTCAATGGACAATAATCCTCATCTATCATATATACGGAGTTCAATTCTAAATTAGTCTCAATTTATTTTTATCCCTATGAATGTATAATAAGAGTTTGAAATGAATCTATTTTCTTTTTTAAATTTAAAGCATAGCCATATACTCATATTATATATAGAACAAAGTACACATATCCTTGGTGGAGCCCTGCCACAGGGAAAACTAGGTCCTCCATTAGCTGAAAAAGAGTATTATTGTCGATTACATATTGATTTATCAACTTATTGTTTTGTGTACAAAAATAGATTATTATCCTTTTTAATAGTCTACAATATAACATAAAAGCTAGATGCAAAGAAAATATTCCTAAATTAAGTAGTAAGAGGCATGAAACTTTCTTCTTCTGACTGGCCATCTGGATCCTTAGTATGCTTGGGTTCCTCTTGAGCTACACCAGAAGTTTGGGGGTTCTCGTCTATGAAAATGGGATGGGACTGTGTTCCCACTGAGCTAGGGGAGTCCTTTGTTTGAGCCATGGTATCTGTATTTTCATCGTGGGCCCAGGAAACCACAATCTTGATCTTAAATGTTGCTTTACAAACAATTGCAAATTTACCATCTAACATGTCAATTCTGTGAAGGATATCCTACTATCATGTGCTTTTTTCTTCCATGATTTGGGTTACAAGGGCCTTGACCAACAACTAGGTCTCTATAATTCTGAATAAATTTGTATCATGTGTTCTAGAGAAACCAGAGTCATGTATCCCAACCCTCTAACTCATTTTGAATCTGTTCATTGGTTAATTTATGTCGTTTCTCTTTAATGATTTGGGTTACAAGGGCCTTGACCAACAACTAGGTCTCTATAATTCTGAATAAATTTGTATCATGTGTTCTAGAGAAACCAGGGTCATGTACCCAACCCTCTAACTCATTTTGAATCTGTTCATTGGTTAATTTATGTCGTTTCTCTTTAATGACACCTTCCATTTCCTCTATTTTGGCCTTAATGGAATCAAGGAACCTAGAGTGGCAGAAATTGGCCATTACGTGGGCCTCTTTCTCTGCCTTGGTGACATAATAGGTCTCTTATGCAATAGGGAATTTCATGGTACATGCTCTAGGATTCCTATTGGCCTTGTTTTCCCTATCTTTGTCATCCAAGGGGATGCTTCTTTTGGTAATTGTTGCTATTTGAAATTTGGGGTGAGGGGGAAACAAAATGATAGGCGACTTAAGGAATTGTTTAGCAAAATGAAATACATGACTCTGGAAGGAAATGGTGGAAATATGGAAATAATTTTGGATAACTAGGAAATGTTCCCACCACCTAGGTGAGTTTCATTGTATCCCAGATCTTAATAGGTTGAAATACCAAAGAGCCCCCCTAACAATACTTAGAAACAAGGTGCTTGAAGACAATAATCTGACTAAAATAATACAAAGGAGGATACCTAAAATATGAATTACACTCTCTTTGGATGCATTGGGGAGGTTGGGACCATGGGTATAAAATTACACTATGCCAACCAAGCCCGAATTGTATACCTCAATGACCGGCCTTCTCAAGTCATTAACCACCTACATCGATAGATATCCCATCACCCAGAAATCATACATGATGCAAAGTATCATTTCACAAGAAATATGCTTGAGCTCGTATGTCACCAAGGTAGGCTAAATCGCAAATGATTTATCTAGACCCCTCCTCCCTTGTTCTTTCATTACTAACCAAAGTAATAATGTGCATGCTAGAAACCAAAAACATGTGGGAGGTGTCATGACCCCAAACTCCATCACCCCATTTAGGTCTTGAAATGAATCTGTTATTTTCATAATAAAGGATAGAAATGCCTATAGAGAAATCAATATGGAAGAAAACTATCTTCCCAAGGAGGGATTGCAACTGGCTCCCGGTACATGGCTATAAAGGGAAATCAAGAATAGTTAAATCCTTCAATAACACCACTTTTCCACTTTTATCTGATGACTCCAATGACAACTAGACTTCAAACGATGGTCTTTATTGATAGTTTTGACAGGTTATATAATAATTTTTTAGGTTGTAGATAGTTACACAATTACCATAGGAAAAATATAATGATGTTACATGTCATAGTTTATGGAATAAAGGGATTTATTGACATTTATATATAGATAATTAGTATGGAATACATTCTTGGAGTCGATGAGTCCACTGACAGCTAAATTTCATATGAATTTTTTTATTACAGGTTATGTGACCGTCCTTGAGGTTATAGATAGGCACAAATTTACCATAGGCATAATATAATGATGTTACAAATAATATTTTATGGAACAAAAGGAATTATCAACTTTTATACATGGACAACTAGCATGGAATACATGGTTGGAGCTTCTTTTTCTTTAGTGCTTGGATTCTTATTATGTAGAAGATATGTAATGACAAATCCTATTGTTATAATACACTTGTCATATTTTTTTCTTTTTATTTAATCTCAAGATGAGAAAATACGAACTCTTTATCTTTGTTGTATGCATCTACAAAATGTATTTGTTTTTCAACTTGAATGAAATATATGATTTTTTAATATATTTTTTTAAAACAAATTTAGGGGTAAAAATAAAAAAATAGGAATGAACATTTTGATACACAATATACTTGGAAGAGAAATTGAAATTTTTGGCATGAAATTTGACATGAATAATTTTGTATTTATGGAATCAAATATATTAGATTCTAACATTGCTTAATATGATATGGTAAAGTTATTTGAGAGTGTTGAATCCATTTCTGAGGAAAAAAAAACAATTTCATTGATCCAAAATTGCAATTTGAACAAAGATTGCTTGACTGAATTCTGTTGATGAAAAAATGGAAAGGAAAAAAACATAGAATGTTTAGCCTTCTTCCTAAGTAGCCTGAGCATGCTACAAATTGGCTATTTTATGACCATTCAAAATAACGGGAAGGGAAACCAACATTTCTGGCCTAAAATATGACATGAGTCATTTTTAATTGATGGATTTGTAAATATTAGATGTTAACATTGCACAATCTGATTGAAGTTGGGGTATTAAAGGGTTATGAATTCATTGTTGCAAAAAAACCAGCAATTTCAGCAATCCAAAATTGTAATTTCAACAAAGATTGTCTGACTGAATTCTATTGATGGCAAACAAAAAAATGTCAAAAACATAGAACATTTAGCCTTTCCAACATTAATAAATTTGGGTCTAAAATGAGCCTCATAAGAAAAAATACGGTTGATGAGATGGAATTAAAAAACCAATAGAATTTCAAGAAATTGGATCAATAATAATCATTGAATTGAAACTATAAAAGTCAAAGATGATTTTATGCCATATTTTTATTTGGAAATAGTGAATTACATATAACCTCACCTTGATTAAGATTTTGGTAAGATCATCTCAACATATAATAAATATTCTTGAAATATTAAATATAGAGTATTTTATATTATTGTCATTTCTAACACTTTTGAAAACAAATCTCACATTAATTCAAATCATAATGATGGAATCATTATTAATTATTTTAAAATAAAAACAATATATAATAACTAATTATATAATACATAAATATAAAAAAGAACGAATTACATATTTAACAACTTTTATATATAATATAATACTATCTTATATAATATAATTTATTAGCTGTAACTAATTAACTATCTAGATTATATATTATATTATGTTATATAACTCATTAATTATAACTAATATTATATAATTTAATTAATTAATTACATTTAACAAGTTTTTTTTTCACAAGAACTAGGGAATTTTATATCATTAAAATGGTGTGGTCAAGACCACTGAGATACAAAATGATAGCTTCAAAAAGTCATGGAGACCTCTATAGCTAAGAGCTAATCCAATGTTTACAAAAATTGAGTCTGGTTCCTTAAGGACTGCCCAAAAACTTATACTGTTATTGTATTGAGAGGTATACAGTCGGTAAAATATATCGTTAATACAAATAGATAAACAACACATGACTACTAGATTTTTAGAGGAATTCAACTACTAGGTTCATGCTTGATTTCTTGAGTTCCTTATTGATCCCAAGCTGCTTCACCGGTCTTGTTGAGGTCTGGTATCGGGTACACTGAGGCTTCTGATAAATTCCTTGACGCGTTCTAGTTGTTGACGGGGGTGGAGGGTTGTCCATGATTTTTCTCCCACTACTCAAGGTGAATTTGGAGATCCTCAATTTGGTTGCGCTGTGAAAAAAATTCATCCTGTAACTATTTGATGATAAGGCAATGTTGGGACAATGTTTCAAGCTCAAAAGAGACAATGGAGTTGATGGATCCAAATTTTATTTTTAGCTTTTGACACTCAGCATACTCGGTCTCTGGTTCGAACTCCCCTTGACCTACTTTGAGTCCCGTGGATTCCACTCTCCTTCGACGAAGCCGAGTTGCACAATGTCATGAAACTGTAGGGGAAACAAATTCGTTGTCTGTTGCAGAAGAGCAAAAGTAGGCTCTGGCTGAGAGGAAACGAAGCTACTCTTGTTTTGCACAAAGTCGGGGAGATGTAGGGGAATCACTAGCTATTGTAGGAGAGGGATAAATAACAACGACTAGGAGGATTCGAAACCAAGAAAGGATGAATGTCCCACCCAATAAGAGAGAGATGCACCACCATAGAGAAGAGTTGGGAAGAATCCACTCAGCCCATCTAGGGAAACTTGCTAAGGCCACAGACGAGGGATCACAAGTATTATATAAATTCCTAATTTGGCACTCACCATAAGCCTTAATGATGAAACCACAAATCCAGAGGAAGTCCAAATACGAGGGAAATTCATAGGAGCAATGAGTAATTGATCTGGATAGTACCTCGTCCATTTGATACACCCCGTGCCAAATGTGATCAAAGGGTGGCGAAGGTTTTTTGTTGACGCCTGCTGACCTAACCATCCCCATCTAGTCATTTCTTCCAATCCTCCCATTCTTTGCACCTAAAGCCTCAAGTCTGAAGCACACGAGAGCGCATGTGCGAAGAGATTCGCAATCCATATTCATGATGAAACTATTGTACTTCCCACATCTTGTGCATTTAACCAACTATCATATTAAACCTTGCCTTATTGTCCACTTCCACGCAGTGGAGATCATTCATTGCGCTGGCCAACCACGCGTCACTGTCCAATATTCGTGGGCCCCAGGATCCATACTAGGGGCTGGCTTCATGGCAAGGGGGCTATGCTTTCATGACCATCGACCCCCATGAGTCATGGGGCCTTATTGCCCATTTTGTCTGCCTCTACATTATTGATTCAGAGGACGTAGAAATAATTTATATGCGTAGAGCAAGTGAGGAGGTGGATTCTGTCTATTAGGATTTTTAGGCTCATGTTATGAGGTGAGGAGCCCAATATCATTATTAGGATTTTTAGGCTCATGTTATGAGGTGAGGAGCCCAATATCATTATCCTTATTTTCATCTTTGAGTATCCCAGTACATTTAAATTTTGAATTTTCCTTTTCTTTTCCAATTGGATCCCTTGGAGTAGGGCATAATCCTTCACTTTGTTGTTTGTTTCCGTACCCAAATTCCAATAGTAATCAAAGAATCTAATTCCTCTGGGCCCAAAAACAACCCCCTCGCACTTGCCTCCCCTAGGTTTCCTTTGGATGCTCCATCAAAACAAAGAGTGTGCCCAGGCTAAGAAGGGATCCATTGCTAAAAAATGAAAGAGAAAGAACAAAGCTACCATCATGATTGTTTTGAAGGCTTGGAGCGCGGAGTGTACAGAAGGTTAAGTTTCGAGATCCAAGATTTTTTAGATATACTCCACTTAGATTGATCCTTCAAGATCAACCTTTTGGAGTTCATGAGCTCTGTCAAATGGGTTATTGCCTTGCTTGCTACATTTTGTGGGTGGATCCTTTTATTCTAAAAAATAATTCTATTTTGGGAAAGCCAAATCTTCCAACTCGCAAATTTGGGGGAAGATTTCCACAATCTCTTAAATGCATATTTCCCTTAGAAAGACCCTTGGTAGTATTTTTCCCATTTTCCCATTAAAGTTTTGAATTTAGAAGGCCATATTACCTTATGAGAAATCTCTTTATACACTATAGCCCAAGTTTGTTTGGAGAAATCACACTCCCAGAAAATATGTTGGATTGTTTCCTGACTTCTTTGACATAGAGAACAAAGGAAAGGGTCGTTAAAACCTCTTTTCATCAAATTTTCACTTGTTAGGATCTTTCCATGTGCAAGAGTCCAACAAAATAAGTTGATTTTGGGAAGTGCATCCAAGTTCCAAGTGTTCTTCCACCGGGTTTTTTGGATCAGATTGCTTGAATTGGCTAGGAGAATTTTATATCCTTCTTTCACTGTATAACCTGTAGTGCCCCAACCTTCGTTTTCCGGGATGTTTCGGTGGAGCAGGGAAGCCCTATTTAGAGTCTTTATTAGGAGATGAGCTTGATGTTGCAGATGAGGAGGAAGATCTCCTAACCCCCAACACTTCCAAGTTCCATCCTCATTCCAATATGAAATATCATGCAACGAAGATTTTTGTTGAGATAACATCCACCCCTTAATATCTTCGATCTTTGAGATATTATAAAAGGGGGGGAGCCCATGATTAAGTCTTGCCATATCAGTATCAATTTTCCATTTCCTGGAACCCAAGAGAGGTTTTCCTTAAAGAAATGAATGGAGGTTCGAAGTAGTTTCTAGATGGGAGGCCTAGAGTGACAAGTTGTAACTGAGTCAAGACATCACTTTATATTTCCCAATATGTATTTCTTGATGATGGTTGATTTCCACCATTATTTTCTCTTTGTTACTAGTCTCCATAGCAACTTGGCACCTAGAGTGATGTTGACCATCTCTGGATCCCTAATTCCCAGTCCCCCATGTTCCTTGGGAACTGAAACTATATTCTAATTAACAAGATGAATTTTTTTTTAGTTAGACTTACCCCCTTGCGAGAGGAATTTACGGACGATCTGGGCCATATATTTTTTAACTCCCATGGGTGCCAAAAGAGACAAAAACTGAAAAAGTGGCAGAGAGGATAGTATTGTTTAATTAGCACCAAGCACCCTGCAGGGTTGAGCCAAACTGCCCCCCGGGCTTCCATTTTATCTCTAAATTTATGTAGAATAATATGCCAATATTCTTCGGGGAGGGACTTCAAGCAAATGGGCACCTCAAGGTACTTAAAGGATTTCCATTCATTAGAGATAGAGAATTTGAAGATTTGGGAAATGCCTAAAGGAAAATGGATCTTGATGCTCCACACATATATTTTACTTTTGATTTTTTTTATGAGGCCTTCGAAAACCATGGTGAAATTGTACAAGACCTGTTTTAATCTCCTTGCCATGAATTTAAATGCTCCACTTAACAAGAGTGTGTCATCAACGAATTGGGAGTGATTGATTCTTTGGACTCCTCTTGCTATTCGGATCCCTTGGATTGATCCATTTGAGCCCCCATTCCAAACTTATGTTAAGATATTCAATCATGAGTACATATAACAAGAAGGAAAGGGGACAACCCTATCTTAATCCCCCGGAGGATTTGAAGAAAGGGGCAGGTCTTCCATTTATCAGGGGAGCAATCCAAGGGTTAGAAATACAATAGTGAACCCAGGAGATGAAGGCTTGATAAAATCCAAATTTCTACAGAATTGCCTTGAGAAAGTCATGATTTACTCTATAAAAAGAATTGGCCATGTCCATCTTCATAGCCATACCGGATTCTCCCATGCTAAAATGGGAGTGGATTGCTTCCTGGACCAAAATAAAGTTGTCCCATATTTTCCTACCTATAATAAAACCACCTTGATTGGGGAGGATCGGTGAATTAAGAAAGGGTTTCAGTCTATTAAAAAGTATCTTAGACATGATTTAATAAGAAACATTACAAATAGAAATGTGTCAGAATCTGTCAAAGGAAGCAACCTCTTTTTCTTTCAGGATCAATGCCAAGAATGATGAGTTTATAGCACCTCCCATTCTACTTGATTTTTGGACATATCTAAACATTTTGATGAAATCAAATTTGATTATAGACCAACATATTTTATAGAAATGCAGAGTAAAACCATCGAGACCTAGGGATTTATCCGAATGGAACTGAATAATAGCTTTAAAGATTTCATCTTCTTCAACTGACTTATTTAGCTTGAGATTGTCATTTTTTGTTATCATATGTAGTGTATGGGAGAGAAAGAGCTTACTCAGATCTTTGTCTATGTCTTCGTCTGAGGAGTACATATCAGTGAAGTGTTTTGTGGCTTGTTGTTTTATTTGATCAAAGTCACTTATAGTTTCTCCAGACTGACTTTTTATTTCAGTTACCTAGTTTATCCATTGCCTTGCTTTGGCTTGTCTGTGGAAGAAGGCAATGTTTTTATCTCCCATGTGTAGCCACAAGCTTCTAGACTTTAGTCTCCACATATATTCTTCTTCTTACAAGGCATAAATGTACTCTCTATGCACCTCATGCTCCAAAGTTAGATTGGATTGTTGAACTTCAATTGTTTCAATTTCCTCTTGAACTTATTCTAGCTTTTTCTTTTTTTCATTACTTTGATGTGTAGAGGATGCGAGAAGCTTTTTGACCAAGATTTGAGGGAAACTTTGGTGTGATTTAGCGTCTGCTCCCATATGTGCACTAGGGAGCCCAAAACCCATTGGTACCAAGTGCGAGAGACTAGAGGAAAAAAATGAGGATGATCCAACCACAGTGGATTAAGCTTGAAAGGAATGGGACCTCAATTAATCTCATGAGAAAAGGTCAGATTTATTGGGCGATGATTCAAACCCACCCAGGGGAGGATCGAAGAAGAAACTTTTTTAGGCAAGGTGAGAAAGGAGTTATTGATTAAGAAATCTTCCAACCTAGCAACAATGTGCCTAGTGTTGGATTACTGAGAGGGGGGGGGTGAATCAGTAATAACGTAAGTATAATTTGTTTTCTCCAAATAATCCAAGTGTTATATTAATGTAGAATTATTATCCAATAATGAGCAATAAGAAATGAACAATCACATGCATACATAGTACACCAGTGTTTTACGTGGAAACCCAACTCGGGAGAAAACTACAAAATGTTTTATCTTATATGTCTTGAAGAATTACATTCATTGGAAGCAC
>CBVK0100603223.1:0-16967 GCA_900067695.1 Picea abies | reverse complement strand
CCACATTTGTTTTATTTTATTGCTCCACGGTCCTATTTTTCTAACAAATTGGACGTGTTGATATGCAACCTTCCTATGAGATTGACACAAAGAGTTCATTAATGCTAGATATATTATCTATGCAATGTGTGTAGATGATGATGCATGATTAAGGCAAATTACATGGTCAACTACCAAGAAGGTTGTTCATTAAACTAACATTTTCCACCTCATTTAATTTCTTATATATACAAAATAGTTTGATGGAATCTACTAGTTTTTTTTGGAACGCTATCGTTAACTACCAAAAATAGATCTATGGACTCTATTTCAGGGGTATGCTCACACAATATCCATTTTAGGGGTCTCTTAAGAGTGTTGTTGCACCCATGTCTAATGTATGTGTGTATTGCACATGGCACCAATTTACAAATGAGTAACATGTGATGGAATTCATGGAAGTTTTCACTTGTAAAACCATGAAGGATATTCTTATATCTTCAATTATTATCATGACCTCATGATTTTTGCGATTCCCCCAAACTATAATGTATCCAAAAGTAGAGGTGGTCTGCATCAATAGTGCTATTATACTTAACATATGTGAACCCAATATATAATCATGGCTATTTATTAATGCTTAATACTTTTAGAAAGTAAAAATTTAATCAATAAGTCATATAGGAGGGAAAAATACATGCATTGCACATACATAATGTAGTGAAAATGATTTTTTCTATATAATTTGCAAAAGAAATAAATCACTTAAGGTTCACATTTGTATAAGAAAACCATTTTCCTTTTATCGTCTTCTATTCCAACATGAATTTGCAAGTTTACGTCATAAAGTTCGTTGCATTTATATATATTTTTAGGGAAAAATAAAGTGTCACAATTGTGTTTCCATACAATGAGGTATCTTTTATGGATGATAAATTGTAAAAGTAATTATGCAATGCTTCGTTAAATATAGTCTGCCACACTTGAATTTATTTGAATTTGGTAAAAAAACAAACAGTTTTTGATGGCATTATCATATATCCTATGATAATCCATTATCATTAAAAAAATGAATTACCAATTTCATACCAAAACAACAAAATGAGCTACAAAGAAATTGTAACATATTGATGCATCGATCAACTTTGAATTGATAAGTAAGCAAACCAATCTCTTGTGCCTCTTTTAAATATCTAATTCTAATCTACCCTATTTGAGGTATTATTTGCATTAACTAATTAATAAATTGTGCATCTATTGCTTACCTAATTATCATCGTAGCTGAGTTTTTGTAAAATTCAGATGCCATGTTTTGTTTTTCGCTATATATAAATGAATTTTTCTATAGATTGTATTCCTCTAAATACAATATATGTGATATAGCTAGGGAAGGTGGAAACTCAATGATCACAAATTTTGTATTAGCATTTCCAAGATTCAAAGCTTCTATTTCTCGAAGGTCTCTCATGGCCCTTTTTTTGTACTACAATGGATTTTTTTTTTTGTTTGCTAGTTTGTCCGTGATTTGTGGGACTAGCCTGTGGCTGAGAAACCATGACTCAGGGGCATCTAAGCTGCCAAAATCACTCGAGGATCGCACCTGGCCTGAGCCACACCAACCCTTAACATGGCTGGATTTTTTTCCCCACAGGTTTCGAACCAGTGACTTAACATCATGAAGTGCCTTAACAACACACTCCGTCACCGACTGTCCTACACCTCAGGAACTTGTACTACAATGGATTTATCCACACTTTTTAATATATATTTCCTAGTTCTTGTTAAATTTTTTTTATCATCCTTTGTTATCATTCATTGATATTATATTTTTTGTTAACTTGCAAACTACTAATATAATCTAGTTCCACACTATTAACAACATTAACAAGAAATGAAGCATAATTATGTTCTATTCCTAAACAATTTTACCATTGCAAGGTTATTCGTTTTTTGTTAACTTGCAAACTACTAATCTAATCTAGTTCCACACTATTAACAACATTAACAAGAAATGAAGAATAATTATGTTCTATTCCTAAACAATTCTACCATTGCAAGGTTATTTGCTCTCACTCTGTCTACTTACTTGTTGTGACTCCACGTAAGCTTGCTCTAGAATCCCCAAAAAATACTACATTACCAAAACAAAGGAAAGGGATAACTATGATCTACAACTATGGAAAATACCTACAACATATATTATTACTCAATATTATGATTGAGTGGCATTTATACCTTGTTTTTAATAACATCCAGTGGAATCAAATATAGATAAATCAGGCTTGTTGCAATTTGTTCCATTTTGATAGCCATATCTACTTGGCATTATTCTAGTCTGGATCCAGGGTTCTACCCACACAAAATGGTTATTACTTAGGTATGCTAGGGTTCTATAATGATGGACATCGATTGAGGGTTTTGCTTACATGGAATTGGAGTTGATTTGGGACTGGCTTGGCCTTCCTAGCAGAGAAGGAGGGATATGAAATCACGATTGATGGAGTATTCAAGGTGGTAGATGGTCAAGGTTCCTAGTTCCAGTTCATGAACGTGATTCATGTTTCAATTGGATTAAACCTCCATATCAAGTTCAATCCTATTTAAGATTAATGGCTCAAGGGGTTCCTTGACATTTTGCTGAGGGGCAATGTGGTTAGGTCAACTTGACCTTCCATGGCTTCAATATTTTAGTTTCATCTGATTATTGATAACCTTATTCTCCTTTCTAATTATCCATCTGGTGAGATTTGATTTTTTTGTTTACATGATCACTTCCACCCTTGACTTCCTTGCAGGTCTGTTTTTGGCCACATCATTATGATTTGGTCAACAAGAGGAAAATGATGACATATATAACTCATCTCAATCTTAGTTTAACACTTAAGGTCACGTGTTTCTCTTTGGTTTGGGTAGGATCACATTTAGGGTTTAGGTGAAGACTAGGTTACATTACCTAATTCATAGCAAGAAATTTGGTTGCAACCCTACATTATCTATGGCTTGCTTAGTCCTAGAGTATTTACATGTATTTTGGATTGTTAAGAGATACTTCATGACTTTGTTTCAGATTGATACAATGGCTATACACGTATTCAATATTATTTATGGCATGACTATATTTTTTTTGTTTACTTAATGGTTACTCTTGAGTGATATTAAGGTTTATCCTTCATCTAGTATAAATTAAGGCTTGGTCTATTGAAATAATGTTTCTAGTAATAAGAATGCATATATGAACTTACTCATGGAGTCATTTTTGTGATTTTGTTTTTTGGAATAATGCAACTAGGGTAGTTTCAAAGGTGTTGGTGTGTAGTGGGCAGACTTGGGGTTCAACATTGAATCACCAACAAAACCCTAAAGATACCATCCCTTTTGGCATCATCCGCAAGCATGTGAAGTTTCACCCGAGGTATCTATGGGGACTGTAGGAACCATGTTTCCGCAGTCATGGTGGAATGGGAGACATTCATCATATTCATCATACTGAACATTCATTCATTATACCAAATATATTATGTGTGGAATCATCAGAGCATCTAACATATTCATATTAACCAATCATATATTATATGTGTGTCATAAACATAATAGAAAGGAAACACATCATAACACAACATACATCATAACACACATATTTAACGTGGTTCACCCCAAATTAGGCTAGATCCACAATGTCAGGATTCTTATATTATCATTCAAAATCATCTCTTACAAAAGGTGCGCACTACGCTCATAAAAGATATATCAGTTATAACCCAACAAGCCTTACCGTTTGCACATATAGTGCACACTTAGTTCATTCTACCTTACTCCTGATACATACAACTAGTCTTCTAAACTCACGAACTCATAAACACACTATTCCATTCCACTCAATAATCAACTTACGACTCCTTATATGGTCTCTCTATATTAACTCCCAATGAAATCAACTGCCTCTACCCAAAAACCCATTACATATTTATACATTGATATTAAGGCTTATTCTACCCAAAAACCCATTACATATTTATACATTGATATTAAGGCTTATCCTGTTACAAAGTGGACAAAATTTCTAACTACTTCTAGCTAACTTCTGCCTTCCGCGTGCATTGATCCTTGAAAATGCGCTAATTGTCTTCCTGTCTTTCGCACGCGCTGCTCCTTAGCCGATTTGTTGCGCAGTTTTCTCTTGCGTGATTCCCAAAACTTACCCAAAATGTCCTGCTCCAACATGCCCCCAACGCTCACTTGTGGCTCATCTTGAGCCACTTAGTTCTGTTGCTTCATTGCCTTCAATGTTGTAACGAGTTTTTCAAAAGTCTCCCTGGTGGTTGTGATATTTTCCCTTGCTTCTACTTCCCGCGCTGATATCTCTTCTGTAACCTGTGTGGTGATAAGTATCTACAACTTCTTTTCGCTCTCTTATATTGCTTGCTTCACCTTTCCTTTGTTGTTGCAATTTCTTCTGTTACCTTGAATTCTTCTTCTTGTGTGATGCTCATATGCAAACTATGTAATACTTCTATGGGCAATTAAGACAACATTAAGTCGATATGACTAAGTGCCTTTGCATGCTCCTACAACTCTGCCGTAGGGAATTCTAAAGCTATAGATGCTATCTTCATCACTCGATTATCTCTCGATGCCACAGACAGGTAGGATGTCATCGGTTGAGCCTATATCATATGCACCATACTCTTCATCTAATCTTGTTCTCTTGTTCTAACTGACATGATCCTAGTTGTCTCCAAAATTTGTAACAATGCGACAATTTTTGCTAGCACGTTTGAGTGTAATTATTCTTGCTTATGCACCAATCACTCAAAAGCCTCACCGGTAACCTCCTAGTATGCACCAATCACTCAAAAGCCTCACCGGTAACCTCCTTAAATTGATCTGTGATCTTGTCTAAGTTGTCATCTGTTAATTCTTGAATGACCACTTCCTTTACAAATTTCTACTTATTCCACTGCTATCCTCTTGGTCCCTTAGGGCGTTCTTCTCTTTTCTCACCAATAAATGGTGGGACTTCATGCACATCTTCTTCACCATTTCCTTTCTCTCCTTGTTCCTCTTCTTCTTGATCTTTTTCTAGTTCTGTCTCCTTATTTGGTTTTTTCTTTGGGATTCTCCACTCTTCATCCCAGTCTTCTACAATCTATCCAAATTTGTCTTCTGTCACTCTATATCTGCTCGACAACAACTGCTGATCTGGGTTTTTCTTGGCTTGGAAATACATATGATGTCTTCCTGGTTTAAAGCATGCAATCCCCTTGTATGCTTCCACTACCTATTGTAGTATGCAAAGTGTATCTTGGATGCTTTGTCAAATTACCTCCTTGCACACATAGAACATAATGTTATTATCCAATTTTCTCTCCTTGTGTGCAGTATGCCACAAGTTCACATATCTCGCTACCAAACATGGTTTCTTCGCAGCTCCCATGAATTGAGTCTCCTTCAACTCTCTCCAAGTCAATAATTCAATTAATATCAGCAACCATGCATAGTGGAATTATGATCCCTTATCTTGTGCCTCCTTTCAGTCCATCAAAAACTGGTTTAACAGAAATTTCACCCAGTTCATTTGTACTCTTGCGACACACTTCTCAACATGAATTGAGTCTCCTTCAACTCTCTCCAAGTCAATAATTCAATTAATATCAGCAACCATGCATAGTGGAATTATGATCCCTTATCTTGTGCCTCCTTTCAGTCCATCAAAAACTGGTTTAACAGAAATTTCACCCAGTTCATTTGTACTCTTGCGACACACTTCTCAACTGCTTCTATTACCCTTGATGGTACTTGATCTTTGCAGCATTTTCTCAACAACTTATAGGCCAACACCTACGTCATGAACCTAATTGTATCATCATTAATACTTTCCATGTCTAAACCGTGCACTCCTATGAATGTGTCATATTTATCCTTCAATTTCTCTACCAGTTCCTTCTCCTTCGACTTGTCTGTGAATAATGGCAATGGGTCTTCCCCCGCTGATGGTAAACCGATTATCTGCGCAATGAGTTCAGTGTCAATTGACACCGACTTATCCAAGCATACATATCCTCCATGGACGCAGGTGAGTAGAAACTTAACACATATGTTTATCTTCATGCTTTTACCAAAATACAAATGTCTAACATATTCAAAATGTCGGTTTTTTGTAGCCCTGCTACCCATTCTTGTGACTCTACTATTATTGCCTGTGAATCCGGGGTGAGATTTTTGTGCTATACTTGTCTGGTGTCAACTCTGGGAACTTTTTTACATTTGTCAAGTCATGGTCTACATGCTTCTAACTCTCTACTGCGCCTAACATATATTCTTCAACAATTACTCCCGATGGGATCTCTGGTTTGACAAGTTCGTACTTTGGCTCCTTTTGTAGCTTAACCTGCTTCACTTTCGACTTCCTTGGTGTTGACGGGTTAGAATGACCTGTTCAATCACATGAGGGAAAACGCCTGATGGTAGGTCCCAATCAGACCTACTTTTATTTGGTGTAGCATTTCCCGCAAGTTTTATGGGCCTCACTATCGCTCAAAATTAAAATAAATAAAAGGGGAAAGACAACATACTACCCCTAACGATTTCTATCTAATTCTAAGGATACAAAAACTAAAATAAACTAATCTAATCCTAACTACTTCTAATCTATCCCGGGAGTAAAGCTAATAGATGAGTATAATGAAAGGTCATATTTAGACAACAAAAATAGTTCATGACATCCCAGACATGTTAGCACAATAATATTTTAGAAATAATCTCAAATAGTTGAAAATGAAATTTTTAACATCATTCCCGCACCCATAAGAAATCATAACAACAAATGATTCTAGATACTAAGCACATAAGTAGTTCATATGATCAATACCCATAAAACTTAAAACAACAATACAATTATAGAATAATCCAACAAGCATTTGCGAATAGTCATGACTTCTAAATGCCTCCTGCTCTTTATTACTCAGAGATAATAGTACCATCTTTTATTACAAAGGGAAAAAGTCCAGCCTTATCCTATGAGTTCTCCTTTTATAAGACAAGAGAGACTCTTGAGTTCTCTTGCTGTTCATTTCATTTTTCCCCCAATTTATTTTTTTACATTTCGAAAATCTAGATGTGGGAGTTACACAATGGAATATGAAGAGACTCTGGGTGGTTACATTCACCCTATGGCAATTTAGAAATGATATTCGTTAAAAAACAATCATTGACTCTGCTCATTGGTGTTATCTTCAGTTCCTCATAATTTTATGGGAATTTATGGCTTTTGTCTGGTGAATGAAATCATTCTAGATTATTATCCTTTGCATCAACTTTCTATTGGGCCCTTGCTGGTCTGATTTCATTTTCCCATAACTCAAGATATGATTATTTGAAGTCTACATATCCAGTTCTTCATCCGAATCTGGGTTCCTCCTGTGTTTTTAATTTCTGGGCCCTTTTTTCTCTCAATTTTCCAGTACTATCCATCCCATCCTATTATCCTCTCCTCTATCTTTCCATCGAGCTATTTCTATCTTGATTTCATTATTTGTAGCTCAAGATATGATTGTTTGAAGCCTGTACAACCATTTCCCCCCCAAATTTGTGTTCTGATTTTCTTTGCAATTTCTAAGACTTTTTGTCATTTTTCTAACCATAATATATCTACCATTTCATTCCTCTGCTCGATACCTTTCCAACTAGGTATCATGGGCTCGATTTCGACACCCGTAGCCCAAGATATGGCTGTTTTAAAAATGCTACTTGAATGGTATTTCAAAAGAGTTAGTCGGGTTGAAAAAATTGGTCGGCGTCAGGAGATCGGGTTGGAGGATTGGGTAGGGAGGTCGGGTCGGAAAAATCAGTCAGTGTCAAGAGATCGTGTTGGAGGATCGATGTCAAGAGGTCGAGTCGACAAAATTGGTCATCGTAGAAAGATGTGATCGGGTTGGAGGATCGGGTCAGAAAAATTGGTTGTCATCAGAAGATGTGATCAGAAGATCTATAGCATTTTGGTATGGATGAATTATGACGACGAAGAGGGATCGAAGATTGAATGTGGGCTCGACGGGCTAGGTGGAAGGTGCCATGTCAACATCCATGTTAGTGCCACGTCATATGGCACCAATGACAGGGGACCACATGGATGCCACGTGGCAGTGAGGTGGAAATGGAGAGATTTGGCTTAGGAAACTTTGGGAGACCATAAATTTCGATCTAGAACTCGGATTTAAGTATGGTTACAGATATTGGAAAGATATCAACTAGCAAAATGCAACCATGAGGTTTAGTTAGAGAAAATAATAGAAGAAAAGAGATTGAAATCTTGATAAATAAAAGGTAGGATAAAAGGGGAAGAAGATCAAAGGATTCCCCTACATGCATCTCAAAGATGGAGTGATCGTGAAGAAAGGATATCATGCTAACTTGCTCTTGCAACTAAAGAAAGGGACAAAATTAGTTATGTGATTAAAAAGAAATTCACCCATACATGAGAGACATTATAATTCCATGCCTTTAAGAAGAATTATGAATAATTCTAGATTTTGAAGGACATGAAAAGGAGAGGTTTATGAATTATGAATAATTCTAGATTTTGAAGGACATGAAAAGGAGAGGTTTATTGAAGGCAATCATCCATGATCCAAATTAAATAACTATCATGATAACTGCATGCATCTAAATCCAACACATAGGAAGGATTAGTGACATGATGAATCAAGATAAGAGTCATCCTTGAAGATGTTAAGCACCATATGCTAACAAACCTTGAATAAGTCATCCATGAAAATGATCGACAAACTACATCAAACTCATCCAAGACATGTACTAGATCATCAAACCTTACAATCGTATAAAATCATTAAACATTTGGGAAACTATGTAAGGTAAGAAGACAATGTGTCGACCACTCATAAAAATGTCAATGAGAAATCATAGGTAAACTAAGAATCATGAAGACATTTGAAATCATAAGATCAATAGAGATAATAAACCACCATCAAAGCAATCATCAATCAATACTAAACCTCAACTTCCTGAAAGTAGGCAAAGAAATAGAATTAGGCTCAAGTGGTAGAGGATTATGCAATAGGATTCAAATTATTGTTGGGGGGCCCCTTTCCTTTCATTTGTAAAATAAAAAGTAAAGGGGGGTTGTTGCAGCCACAAAAAATGGCGACACACTGAAAGAACCAATTATCGCTGCCAATAGAAGTCTAGGGACCATACTTTAGATCTGAGTTTTAAGATAAGTTCAACAAACTGCAAACAATTTTCTAATAATCATGGGTACAACAGTTGTTGGGTATGTGTTATATTCTTTGCACGAGTAGTAGTGTCAGAGCGCCTATGCCGGACGCGCAGGGGGGTGGAGCCCCCCGCGCGGGGGTTCGGGGGCAGCGCCCCCGTTAAAAAATCTCTGTGTAATGTTTGTATTTGCCATTGTATCTTTTCTGTTCTTTTCTGAATACCAGTTTGCAATAGATATTGTACAAGGTTAGAATTTACAATAGTGATGCCAAAATTATAGAATATATAACCCAATATTTCTAGTACTTTTAATCTAACACACCCTTTTCTAAGAGCCAATTAATGAGATAAATTCTTTTACTGGTTGCACACCTCAGGTTAGCTTTGGTTCAACCATGGGTTTTCACATTTATTAACAATCAAACATCTACATAAGTGTGTTCCTCGTCTCTCTTTTCATGGCATTGATTTGCTGCCAACCAACATCCATAACCCCGACGAAGTTGCCTTGACACCATACAAGCATAGACCTGATGCCAACAGGCGTCTAGAGCCCCGACACATTTACTTGTACTTCCCACACTATTAATAGTTCTTTCAACTTCCCTTTTTATTTCAGAAAATGCTCACGCTTTTAGATTTTAGATATAGATATGCATATGCACATAGGTTGTGAAGGAAGTGGGGTGATACAAGATTTACTTTGATTTGCTGAGTAGATATTATGCATTTTAGTTTAACCCATAGGTTTCCATAAACCATCATAGTATTGGCCATTTTATTAATGTGAAGCGAGTGGAGCTCAAAGAAAAAGATATATATACACTTTCTTATACTTATGGATTATCATGGTATGCTCAACAAGCACATGCATTCCACCACAACTATCAGTCCATACATACAACTGAGAAATTAATAAATGTTCATTCAGATAGAGCAACCCATGCATCTTATGACTTGTAAAAAATTTCTTCAATATGTGACCATAATTGGAGCAACCCCTCACTCAAATTTAAAGAGTAATCCTCAAGGCAGACTAAGAGTCAAACTAGCTCAGAGAAAAGCCAACATCCAAATCAAAATTTGGAAGCAATATGTACAAGCAACAAGCAAGTGCTAAAACTGAGTTGAATTCATGAAAAACAAAATTAAGCTACAAGGAATTTGAATCTATGGTGTCAATTATCAAAATGATGAACCCAACAACAAGTAATAAATCTAGTGGCAGCAACAAAAATTGTTTTAGTGAAATCTTGGGGAGGAAGCCAAGGGAAATAACTAATCAAGACATGTGAACCATTCAACATCGAACCCAATAGAAAAAATTCTCAGAGTAGAGATATGAAATGAAGGACAAAGCAAATAAAAAAAATTGATGATCATGTGTAAAATATTTGCAATACAATTCTCCAATCTAATTGTCACATGCAATTTCTTTTATTCAGTGAAACAAAACAAGTTTCTGGGAATTTGGAAAAATGGGTTAATCGAAAATTGATTCAAAATAGATTTTCAAGAATCAATTACATGAAATATTTCATAAACCAAATGATCTCAAGATTTCTTGACATAAGCACTTCTTCTGCAATTTTAAAAACGTTGAATTTTCCAATAACATAAAATATATTTCTAACTAAAGTGCCATTTTCTCTTTGCCATAAAAGATTAACATTAATACCAAAGATTCATTCTGATAATGCAATTTGATAAGGAAAAGATGGAAAATTGATAGTTATGGAGGCTATCAAATAGTCATGAAAATGACTCCAAATGTCAACTAGATCAAAAATTAAATGGGAATATATAGATGAGACAAAGGCTATTTCTGATCAGCTGGTAAGTTGGTGACAATCTTGATTTATCAATAAAAAAAATGTTGCAAAGGAATCTGAGCATCGAAGTTTAGATTAACACTTCCCTATGTTGCCTTTATTCCAAGAGAAAAATTCAGAGCTGCTGGTTGCACAAACCATTTTCCCAACCTGTATAACAACAAAGAATGGTGTGATCAACTCTTAGATAGCTTGGGAAGAATTCTTACTCTAAATGAATAACTTATTAAAATTAAAATTAACTAAAAATAAAAACAAGACTGAAATTAAAACTAATTCTAGGAAAAGCATGTTAAGCTAAAGTAAACTTAAACTAAGTTTTTTGTCATAAAGCTCTGAGTAAAAGCCAATGCAGTCATTCAGCTGTGCATTCAGCCAAATATAACAACCTTCTTCTTGAGATATGATCACTATGTGCTTTCCCTCGATATTCCCTTTAACAAGAGACTTTAGTGTCATGATTATTGTGAGATTTGGATATATGGACACAATGTCTTGTTCCTAAAATTAGAGTCGATTAAAATAAACAAAAAGGAACATTAGACTCTGATTTCAATTATCTCCTAAAGATGCCAATCCATCAACAAATCTTAGTCATAAAAATATGATCCAATGATTATTAGCATTTCACCCCAAGGTATGTATTTCCTCCTACTATTAGTGATGATAATGTGATACATTAGCATGATCATCTTTGATCCTTGTGAGAGCCAAGGTAAAATTATCGTGAAAAGGGAGCAATTAAGATATTTTCGTGATAAACAAACAATCTAATATCACAGCCTAGATGGATTGACTTTCCCAACACGAATGAGAAAGATGATTAGAAATCAAAATTGAATGAAGTAAATAAGATCAGATTTCTAATCAGTGATAAAATTGGCATGTTGGGGAAGTTCATGAAACTGATATCCTCAGGTTTCCAAGAGTGTTCAAAGTACAAAAATTATAAACCACTTCCTCGAGATTACACATGTTGAATAATAAGATGAAAGTGAAATGAAAAAAATAGTGTATATATTGTCTCTCCACTAGATACATTTTTCGTTCAAAGAATGAAACATACAATCCAGAAAACAAAAATCAGCAAGCTCCTCAGTAAGAGGGATTAAAATATAAGATGTACCAACATGACCCCAACATGTTTATCCCTCCAATGTAGGAATAGAATGATTTTGAGTTCAAAGAATGTTGAAGAGTGTGGGTGCTCAATAGATTGATGAGTTATAATCTACAATGAATTCAACAAATGAAAACAAATGTCAAATCTCTTTTACATTCAACAACAAGCAGCCCCGAATAGATCTAAAATCTATCTATTTATACAAAAATTATATCAACTGAAAACCATTGGACTTCCCACAATATCTGCCTAAAAATAGAATACAATCTGAATGAAATAACATGATTCATATATTATTGAGTTTTGACTTGATGTGTTGGCGCTTCATTTGTCCCTTCATTTGCTCACAGATGCACTCGTTTTCTTTTGTTCTTTGAACTGAGTACACATGTCCATTTAGGCCACCACAATCATTGGATCTCATTGTCATCTATCCCTTTGAATGCATTTATTGGGATAAAGAATTGTAGTTGAAGATATGGGGGTGGTAATTAGACAGGTAGATTAGCGTTGGTTCATTATGGGATGACTAACAGTTACGGGGAAGAGTAATTGTTCACGAATAGGATGACGTGGGGAAAAGTGTCCAATAAGGAGGTGGGATGAGTGGATGGGAGAATGTAGGTGGTAGGGATGGACATGGTAAGTGGTGTGTAGATATAGGGGAAGTATAGGTGGTGAGGTAGACATTATCAAAAGCATGGAGGGTGTGATAGGCTGGAGGGTGAAAGGTAGAGTGGGTGGAGGACAGGTGTCGAGTCAGGATTCTAACTTCTTGACTGCTTATCATTTCCATGATCATCCCTTTTTCTATGGGATCTAGACGTTGATACTTGTCTAGCACTAGTTTCTTGCTTGGTGCTAGAATCTTTGTTAACTTGCTTATGCAACATGTTCAATATCTGAAGTATCTCTTCCCAATCCCTCATAATCCTTCCATTATCATCCTTGTAGATCTGCACTTCCCTATGTAGGCTTCTCATAGTGGCATGATCTTTCCTATCTCTTCTTCCATTTGACTATGTCTTAGCATTCCCCATGTTGATATGCAGACCTCTAATCTCTTCCTCATGGTTGTAAGATCCTTGAGCATATTCCATGACTCTAGTCCTCATATAATATCTAAAGTTTCTTTATGTACCTCTAATTCTACAAGAAATGTTCATATAATAATTATTGTTAGAAATATGCATAGCATAAAAATTTCATCATATAGGATACAATTTATTTCTTCATCAATTTATGAAGGACATATTGCACGAACTCAAATTTTTATTTGCTTCATGCATTCCTCCCTGAAAAAACTTCCCAACAACTGTACTCATGCCTCAATATGAATTATGAGTGAAAAGTTACAACAACTACATGCTGCAATTACTTCTACAAAAATCTATTTATTAATTTATGAGGAGTTTGATTGCCCAAATCAAAATTCTAGGTTGATAGATGTCTTCTATTCCTCAATACCTTTCCAATGATTATTTATATGTTCAAATCCGAGCTCTGGTTTGAAAGTTATAGCCTTCCACTGTTTTTTGGGGCGTCTTTGGCCAATGACCATCCCCTTCTCCATGTGGCATCCGTGTAGCTTCACTTCTCTTACATCATCCGACATGACATGTTCGTGACATGGGTTGTCATCCCCCGATGATAGCATGGCTGTGGTTTGCAGGGGATATCTCTCGATCTTCATGAGTACCGGGCCTTCGACCCCTTCGATATTCTTGTATAGGTCTACAAACTTTCTTGGAGTTCTGAAGTCCAAAGGACTCTTTCCACTCCGGAATCTATGGTGGAAATTTTATCCACCCTTATATCCGACGATTGATATTTGTCTGCACCTAACACAAGGTTTATACTTGGCAAGGGTCCTACACTAAAATCACACTCCTCGAGTGTTTTCATCAATGGTCACGACTTAATCAATCATTGATATCTACAAACCGTGCGTTCAAACATGGCCTCTTGTTAAATCCTTCCTCATTGAACGTGTATATCCTATGCCAACACATAGTCAATTTATTCGATGATCCTGATCAAAGCGCACGACCTCCTGATAATTAACTCCCTGACAACTTCAAATGTGTTTTCTCTCTCCTCCGTTGATCTGTGTCCTTGATGGACAGTTTGATCTCCACTTCCCACAACTACAAAGAACTTTGGTCACCTCCAAGCATTTATCACTGACATAACTATCTTAATCATTAGTTGTGATGGACAAGTTGTGACTTCACAATCTATCGATGTTGGACACTTCGACAAGGGAAAATTTTAGCGCTTCAACGTTTAACACATCCTCCTATACCCTTGAATATCCCAGAGTGCTGAAGTTCTGAAGTTCTGAAGTTCTAGAATTCCTCACCACGTACTCTAACCTTCGACGCTTCAACACTTAGGCACTTAATGCATCTTCCTATATCCTTGCATCTCCCGAAGTCCCGAAGTTCCTCAACACATACTCCAACCTTCGACTTTCGGGATATTCTTACCCCTTGTACCTTACATTTCTCAGAGTATGACTTCGCCAAAGTTTTTACACTATCCTTCCACTAGTTGATTGAACAGTTGAGAAAGTTTTCCAATAGTCCCTCAATCAATGACTCACGTTGGTTCATGATTTCGACGTTCGAGGATTCAAATCCTTCCAAACTCTTTTGTGCCTGGAGTGGGTTAATGTCGAATGACCGTAACTCGCATTTGGCGTTCAGGAAGGGTCCTAAAGGATCCTTAGATATACGACTTGTGCTACTTTGAGACTTCACATCCCTTACAGATCTTTACCCATTTAAGTCTCAAAGGTTTACCTATCGGAAAGGTCATAAAGCAGGGATGGCTGCGTGTTGTCGGTTAAAGGTACCGCATACCCTATCCTTCCACTATACTTGATCTAATGGCTGAGAAGGGTCCCGAAGGATCCTTACATATATGGCCACGTCACTTCATGACTTCGACATTCGGGGAGTTCCAATTGTGTAATGCCTTTTCACTCCCGGAGTGGGTCAACACCGAATTTGAATGTAGCGTATATCCAATGGTCAGGAAGGATTCTAAAGATCCTTAGATCTATGACCCAATTTACTTCACGACTGAAAACTAGTTAGGGTTTAATGATAAGGCGGATCCCACGATAGCAGATAAGAAAACACTAGTTGTAGGTCAAACTCTTTGGTAACTTTTTCAGTAGGTTGCCTTCGACGAGATTAGAGTGCTGTGAATTTCTAACATCCTGGAGCTCCAGACCTCCGAAGTCCCGAAGCCCGGAAGGCTTAGCCCTCTTTCACAATCCTCGATTTAAACCTGGTCGTTTATCCCATCAAAATTTCAAATGGTTGAATCCTTAGGAATTTTCAAATTTATCATGATGAATCTCGACCATCAATCATGAGATCAAGCACGATCTCAGTCATTGATTCTTCAAACTATCTATAACTGTACATGCAACCATTAAAAATCAAATTTTGACCATTCCAGGTCCAAATTCGATCTGCAATTTCACCACTCTACTCCATTAACCCTATCAAACCATATGAAGTCATTAAAACTCAAATTCCACTCACAGTATTGGAGATTTCTCTCTAAAATCCCATTTCCCCCCCCAAATTGGTCACAGACAGAATGTACAACAACGAATTTCACAAATTCTGAGCCATCTTGGCCCATACAAGCTTAGTGTTTGAATGAGAAGCTCTAATACCATACTGTAACATCCCCCAGCCTGTTTGAGTGACATTACATTGCATATTACTCTAATGTTTTTTTGAAATTTATGCTATCTAAATTAATTCATTTACAGTTAGTTGATTTCCTATAGCTTACATCTATGAAATTAAAATAGATTTAGTTGATGTCCAAAACCAAAAAATAGAAGCATCTACAACATGCTAATAATCAACATGAAATGCAACTAAACAACTCATCACAATAGCATATAAATCACTTCCAAATACACAGGGTTCATGCACAACAATTAAACACATAATTTTAACATAATAGAAAGATAAAACCCTTATCTTTTCACAACAGTTGTGCAACCAACTACTTGAGATGGACGTTCCACACAACCAGAGACTGATTGTTCCAAATCTCAACAACCAGACACCCCCGAGATGAGGCTAGCAATCCACAAAAGAGGGTGGTCTCTTACAGTCCACTCACAACTCATAAAACTCCCAAACCAACTGATATTTTCCTAGAACTATCCTAATTTTCCACCAGATCTCTTCCTCTTGACCTATAGAACCCAAGGAATGTACCCCTTAATTGATTTCAATCCCTCGGGTGTACCATTCATTTATCAAGGTCTCTCTGACACAAGCAGCTAGAAATTTGTTAGTTGGTAACTCAAGGGAAATTGCTGCTAGGAAAACTAACAACAAACCAACAACAAACCAACAACAAACACTTATTGTTTTAGTGAAACTCATATAGGAGTTCACTCTTCAAGCCTGACAACCCGACTCTTCAGTTTTCCAACTCCAATTCACTCCAATTATGCTCCATATTTTTATATAATTATCCTTCCATGGTTTCATCAACTTCAAGCTCTATTTCTTGCTCTCCCCCTTTTTCCCATCCACAAACTTTACTAACTAAAAATTGTTGTCCCAACCCATACAGATTTCCTCTCCTTGGCTTGCCTTTCTTGACTCACATTATTCTTAAGATGATTGTACTCAACCCCCATGTGCCCAATAACTTTTGGATGTGACCACTCACACCCAACCTCTTACATGTATTCAATGATTGACTTTGGGAACACTCAATCAGAAATGGGAAGGTTCATATACAAATAACAAATT